>JAPDSC010109239.1:0-94164 GCA_026290005.1 Latrodectus geometricus
TTAATAATAAATTTTCATGATTGAAGTATGGAAAACCGATATACAAAAGTAATATACAAAATTATGATAAACAAAATTATAAACTTTAAATTTATATAAAGATATACAAAATTATGATAAATTACAGATAGAAAACCAGCATATATTTTCTAAATGATAAAATATTGGATAAAAATTTAACATAAATTTATTTTTTAATAAACTAAAATACTTAATGTTTGGAAGTACCTCAAAAATATGCTCATCATTTTTATTAAAAGGTGCTCCACTTATTTTATTTATCAATTGGCTCACACCAATAATTTTTGAAGAAGCATTCCGAATCGGCATGCATAGAATGGATTGATGAGAAAAATTACTATCTTCATCAACCTGAAAGTTTCATGTTGAATGTGAATTAGTAAAGTTGAAAAGTTTTAATGGTATTCAGAATATCACAACAAGTAAACAACTTATAAAACATAATTTATGTATGACAGAACAATTATAAACATATTTAAAATATAAAAATTGCAAAAAATAATTTTTTAAATGTTAACTGAAAATTTTATGTATTGCTATAACAAATATTAACACTTTACAATTTATGTACCATTTGTGAACCTATGTATAAATTTCTTGGATAGATATATTAAAAAATTATTATTCTTTTCAATAGAATTCAGAAGTGAACAATTTATAATTTCATTAATACTAGAAGTTCCTATCGCTTAAAATTAAACAAATCCCCACTTATGCCACTGATAAAGCAATTATAGCATGAACAAAAAACACTGGTATTTACCCTCTCAAGTTTTTAGCAAAGATGCATCTGATTATTAATGAGAGTAAAATTAAATACATACAATTTGCTAAATCCTAGGTGAGATATAACTATTTGGTGGTGAAACTTTTTAAATTTGACAATTTTATCTTGGTTCAAATGTTAACACCTTAAAGATTCATAAAAATGCAACCTCATTGTTACTTTATAACTGACATTTTTTGGAGATCTGGAGGGGAAAATTTCTTTTAGAAACCCAAAACATTCATAGTTTCCCTATTGAGGTGGGTTTGCCTGCCAATCTAATGATGCCTCATTTGCCGATGTCTGAATTATCACAGACAGACACAACAATATCCAGTACTTGGATACTTGATCACATGTTGGTGATATGAACAGGATCTCTTTCTTTCTTTGCTTGTGGAACTTTCTTACATGCACTACATACATTTTCAAAGTATCCCATTTTACACGTCATTAACCATGGAAACCAGAGGTTGGATGCCGTGGCTAAAAGGGGTGCAGTTAGTCCTTCCCCAAATGATGCAGCCTTCACATATACTGATTTGCATTCTATTCAAAAAAGAGGTGTTGAAACTATCTGGAGCATTCCACCTGCTCATAATTGGTACTTTGATGATTTCATTGGTTTCAAAGGTTCTAAAGCTGATCAGAGTATGTATTCCAGATTTGCTGATGGTCATTGTCAATGGCTAATGTAAATTCTATCCTACTTGTTGTAAATGTGATGTCAACCAGGCTAGCCCCATAACCCTTTGTGCCCGGGATTTACTAAGGAAGATTTCCTAGTGAATCAATAGCATTTTCTAGATTTTGTAAGTATTAAGGGGCTTGTGGATCTGGTGTAGCATTACTACACCAGATGGGATTAGAAACAACAACACAGTCAAAATTATTTAAGGATTCTAATATGCTATATTAAGAAATTATTTTATCTAATAACTTCTAGATATAAGACATGAACTTTGATTAAATTCTAGAAAAACCAGCTGACTATATTGAATAAAGAGGTGCAGAGGAAAATTTTGCTCAATACAGATAGATGGCTTAAAAACAATGAAAATTTGAATTACATGGATTATTTAAGAAAACAGACAGCAAGTTCATTTAGATAAGTAGTTTAATCTAATAAGTTCTGCTGAATAGATCTAAGATTTAAAATATTTAATTGCTGGAATTATACAAAGGAATAAGCTATGATTAATTGATTGCATAGAAGAAGCTTTCAAATATTTTAGTTACTGAGGAAATAATGAATGAAAAATTATCAATCAAGAAAATGTACAGTCAATAGAAATTTTTTTAAACATTCATTGTAGAAAATGAAGCTAATTAAACAAGAACACTAAAATGAAACTGATGATGCTAGAGTTATTGAAAATATGATAACTTGAAAACAGATTATAAATGAGATTTTTCAAAATAAAAATTAGCTTAAAATTTTATAACCAATTTTTTAAAATTAATGAATTCTTGAGAATTCATATATTTTGCATTATTTTATTTCTGAGAAATTTAATAATAATGGATATAAAATAATTTAAATAAATATATTTAATAGTACAAAAATAATTCAAAAGATCTTAAATTTGCCTTATGAATTTCATATAATTATTTGAATAGCAATTTGGGCAAGACTTTTTCCAATTCAAAATATTTTTGTCTTTCACATTTTGAAAAACAAAATGCATTCTGGGGGAGGGAAAACATATATTTTGTAAACTGATATCTTATATTCTAAGAAAAATCAATGACAGCAGATTTCAAGATAATTTAAAAGAATGTAATTGATAGATTTGAATAGAATAAAACACTCTAGTATTATTAATATGATTTATATACTTTGTATTATAATATACCAAAGTTTTAAAATCAATAATGCATAAAAAAATATAAAAAAATCATACGGTAGAAATTTAATAAATCAAGTACAGTTTTATATGAAATGGTTAAATTTCAATACTTCTGTTTTTTCAAAAGAAAATATGAGATAAATATGTAGAATCAGGAGTCAAACATACAGAAGGATCAAATCTATCATCTTTGTGCACATTGGAAATGTTTAACGTCTGAAAAGAATAAAAGAAATTAATAAAAATATTTGCTTAATTTCATTTTTTTTAAAAATGTGCACAATATAGATATGATAATATATGCATGTGGTAATATTTGTACAAAAATAATTACCTCTCCAGTTGTGGCAACATAGCCAGTAATTCCTACATTGATAGGAAAGCGACCTTCAAAAGGACTGAAATAGAAAAAAAGGCAATTAAAACTTTAAGGTTTCAATCAATCTAATCTATCTATCTGACATGAAAAATTCTTATTCTATGTTTATGAAAATGCTTCCATAACAAAATAAAACTGTCATAATTATAAATTGTAAATATTTATGAAATTAAGGAACATAAAATAAAAATGAGAAGGAAAGTCAAGAACTAAATTAAAAAATTAATTTAAAATAAATATTTATTTAAAATATTTGTAACAAATTCCCTCATTTTTTAATATAATTAATTACACAAAAATATACATCTTTCATATATAGATACATGTAAACAACTATTTCTTTTGATTATTATAATTACAATCCTAAAAAATCGTTGAATTCTATAAAAATTATTTTATATTTTATTAATAAGTACAGAAATAACATAACAGAGAAATATGTCAAATAAAATGATAAAAAAATTATTTTATATTTTATTAATAAGTACAGAAATAACATAACAGTGAGAAATATGTCAAATAAAATGATAAAAAAAATTGCAATCATTTCTGTCCTCCTCATATTCAAACAGCTCATCCATTGAAAATAAAGAGACAACACAAAATATATACTTTAGTTAAAATTGTTAGCAATATTAACAAAACAAGCAATTAGAAAAAGTTTAACCAATGTCTAATTTGTTTAAAAGCAACACCATACAACAATTGTTTTATATTTTTTTTTCTTTCACTCTACAAGTATATTTTGCACATAAGGCTAATTTTCACAAAAACCTTTATTTTAAAGTAGATTCTGAGTTACTGGAAATCTTAATATTCACAAGAGGATAAAATCCATAAACTTATTGATCTGAAAACCAGGCTGCTTATCATTCAACCACTTGTTCAGATAGTATTAATATACTAAATAAAAGATTAATGGAAGACCAAATTGCGTGTTGATTAAAACCTTGTATATGAAATAAGTAGATAAAATCATCTGCATAAGAAATTTAACAAAAATATGTATAAAATTTCCATTTTTCTAATATTTTTTACAAATTGGTGACATTATTGCTTTATTATTTAATATTTTAAAAAATGTAATAAACATAAGCATTAACCCCTTAACCAATTTGCCCGTACAATGTATGTGCTACAGAAAATTGTCCTCAACTGGTTTGCCCATATGCTGTATGGGCATTGATATCTTCTCCTTTCCTTTTCTGGTTTGTTCGTATTTTTCATTACTGTAGAGAGACTATTTAGTCTTAATATTGTTCAAAAGATGACATGGCTTGTCCATCTAACTGAAAAGCTTTTCATCCAGGTTTTTCTTTGAAATTTTTGTTCTACTATATATAATGCTTGTGAGAATTTAAAACCTTGTCTTTTCTCATGGAAGTTATGAATGGAATAAATGATGAAAATACTTTCTTGTTAGATGACCTACATTTAGATACAGATATTTCTCCTAATTATTTTGATTATTCTTCAGATGTCTCATGCAGTGAGCTCAGCTTTGATGAAGATTAGAGTTCTACAAGAATTTTCACTGTGCTTGATGTAAAATATTCACCTGTTCTACGCATCGATTTAAATTTATTGGTATTCCCTTTGTGCATTTACAATTTGATGACACTTCTGATACTCTACAATTTTATGAAACATTCATTGATTTTTCTCTCGATGTAAACTTGTGTCATATGTAAAACAAATAAATATGTTTGAAAAAAGCAAACAGTTTTAGGTGTTTTGTATTTCAAAACTGTAAAATAAAAAATTTTGTGAAAGCATTAAAAGTGAGAAAAAAAAAATTCTAATTATCCTTATTCTATTAAATATGTTATTTAATTATATACAATAAAAAATATGCCTTTTTTGGAAGCATTTCTGGTAAAAAAAATTGACTGTTTAAGGGGTTAAGAAATAGATGCCTTTAATGGCTTGATAAAAACTGATTTTTAGCAAACCATAATAACATTAATTCTAGCTCTTACTGTTTTCAAGCAAAACAAAACTTTTAAGCTTGTTAGATGAGAAGAAAGTATAAATGATATAAGAGAAACACTAAATAAATACAACAGTCACAAAATAATTTAGAGCAAGTTTTCTTAAGTGCAAAATATAAAAATCATAAAAAAAATCAATATTCAAAAATTTACAATTTTAAGGTACTTAAATAACAAGTAGAAATGGCTTTTCTTTTAATTTACCATGTTATACATAGATTTCATGCCTTCAATAAAAAGATTGAAATCAATATCTCACAAATATAAAGATTGTTTCTTTTCCAAAATTTTCCAAATGTTTCTCTCAAAATTTAGATTTTTCAGATTTATTATTAAAAATAATATTTTAATGTAAACCTTGTCCTTGTATCTGCATTTTCTGCTTTCATATCATTCACATCCAAATCAAACACTCTGGAAAATGTCTGAAAAATAAAATTTAAATTTCACATAATTTCTAGAGAACATAGTTTATTATAATTTATTTAAAAATTGATTATATTAAGTTGTAATAATGTTTTGTAGAATAGCATACTTTTGTAGATTCATCTACAAGAAGTACTTGGCATCGTTCACATTGTAACAATGATTGAGTATGAGTCATTATCCTGTAAACAATATGTTCAATTGTACTTTGTTCTTCGAAAACCATTCTTGCCAAATCAAGCAGTACCTATAAAACAAATTATGAAAATTTATTTTTTAATCTTATTACATCTAGAAACTATAAATTTTTTCCACGGTAAGTTATTTTGATGCTAATTCACACACTAAAATACTATTATTTTTCTTTTTCAAAAGAAAAAATCATATTGTGGCAAGCAATATTCTTACTTTTTTCCCCAAGAAAATCTTAAAACTCTAAAATTTTTTCTGCGAAAATAAATCACATTGTTTAACTAGATGCTCCTAGATGTCAATATCTAATCATATCTGGAACTATGAACATTTTGTTGCATCCAAAACTATAATGCATTTTTTTTTTCAAACTTAGAATCATTTTTAACTTTAAATAAAAACAGTTGCTGAAAACATTTTGAGGCCCAGTGATATAATGTAGTGTTTTCAAGCACCCAATCCAAAGGTCTGAGGCTCTATCTTCTAACTGGTCAAGGTCAACTCAGATTTTCATCCAATTAGTGGGTTGCTAAATCTGAGAGCACCAAACTTGTTTGGAAACTAAACACTGCGGGTTTAATGAAGCCGATCACTTAACCAGGATGTGTGCTTCACACCCCAGAGTCCTTGGTCAAGAAAGCAGACTGTTGGCCTTGGCTCCTTGATGGACTGTCATGCCACAGATTTTAAAATATTTTAATATATAATAAATTTCATTTGAGTGAATTAATAAAATATAATAGAAAATAATATAATATGATAGAAAATCTCATTCATAAAATGTCAAAAAAATTATAATTCATAGACAATGAAAAATCTTATAACAATAAACTGCTTGTTTATGAAACCATATATGTTATTATGGTTAATACCAAATTAAGTAAAAAAAAATTTTAAAAGAGCAAAATGTGTTAAAATTCAATTCAATCAAAATTAGAAAAAAATTCTTTAAAATTGGATAAATATGAGTTTTTGAAGCTTTTATGAAAATTTACCAACCATAATGAATGAGACTTCCTAAAATAGTAGGAATTTTGTTTAACGCCATATTTTGAATCAGTTTCCAACATTAAATCGGCCGTTTAATTGTTTATTTCCGACATAATTAAAATAATAAATAACAAGTGTTATGATGATAATTTAGAAGTTATTAAAAAAAAAACTTTATGAGTACTAAATAACTCTAAACTGAATTTCCCAAATGTCTCTTGATTTTGCACAAATCTTCTGTATTAAAGTTCCTCAAGCAGAAAAATAATAAAAATAGTATAATAGGGTTCTCAATAAAATATTACCACATGAATTTTTGCCTGTAACTCTAAATGCATCTGGATACTTTGTAATAATATAAATGTATATTGCTTTTTAATTTAATCTTAGTTTGTAATAATTAATAAAATATTTATTTTAAAAAAATAACTTGAAATTGTTACTGTGCTAATTAATCATGCTGTTTCACATAGCAGAAATATAAAATTTTAGAATATCAATCACTAAAAAATTCAATAATATGAACTAAATGGCTGTATCCTTAAAAGTTGAACTTCTACCCAAAATGCTTCACAAGTTTTGAAATCTGGGAAAAGAACTTTGTCTGAAGCAAACTTAATTCTGGGGTGTTATCGATTAGGGTAACACTCCAGAATTATGATATTTCGAATTTATTTTTCAACTGTTCGAAGCCATTAAATATAGTCAACCAACTTAAGAATTTGAATTTATTTCATTTTATTTTCAATCAGCATCAGGTCATTAAATTAAACGCAATGGAAGTTTTAACGTGCAAATGCTTACTCAACAAGGCGATTTTCGCCTAGGTAAAATTTAGCATCAATTACTATCATGAGAATGTTGCTTTTTCTCACCAGGCTATCATAGTTTTAGCTTCTTGTAGACATGGTAAATGTAATACAATTCATATAAAGATAGAAAAATTACAATGAAAAGCTAAAGAGGAACATTCTAAATCAGATGCCGAAGAAAGAATCTTTCAGAAGAGATAATCTTTCAGATGCCGCTCCTGCTCGAATTTAGAGCTTTAATCCTTGACCTTGATCCATTGCCAGTTTTAGCGACTCATTCGTGATTAGTATGAATTACACTATTTGCGTGAATGAAGTGCAGGTGTGGCGATATAATTTGCAGATTATAATACTTGAATTTGACCACGGTGAGAAAACTATTCGCTCGATAGCATTTTTAACTGATTTTATTTTATTTAAGTTTAAGGTTGCTTTTATTCGATTTTTACTTTTTTAATTGCTTAATTGAGCATCTTTAAAATCATTTTTTTTAAGTAAAGCTTTTTAAGGCTTACTTCAAAGTTTCAATTTGAAATAGATTACTTATAAATTTTCTTTTTTAGTGTAAATAAAATTTAATTTGTAAAGAAAATACATCATATTTGTTGTGACGAAGCCTACTATATATCACAAGATTCATTTTAACAAGATTATTTTAAATTTAGTTTATTATATAATTCCCATAAAGGATATTTCTAAAAACTAAAATTAAAAATGAATGCATTATTTTTCAAGGAATATCGAGTGATAAATGTATTTGTATTATTCAGCAATGCATTACACAATTCCTTTTTCGAGAGGTGAATTAAGCATGAAAAATGTTTGAAAATTGAATGTAATAAAAAATACTGTAAGATATGCTAAAAAGATAATTATAAATAACGAAACTTAAATTGAATTGCATATAAATAATTGTGTAATGGCCCTTTTTGATAAAACTTGGAAACAAACACTCAATTTTTTTTAATTTTAGAATATAAAAAGAACGTGGTTTTTTCCATTAAGAACATTGAAACAACGAAACAAATATAATTTAGTTTTTCTATTTAATTAGAAATCAAACTTAAAATAAAAATGAAGCAATTGAGTAATAATCAAAACATTCTATTCAAAATTGATAAATTACATTTGTTTGCCATATATTAGAAAAAAAGCTCACAATTGGACAGATAAATTATTTTTAAGACAACTTATTTTGAAATATCGAAATACTGTTTGAAAATGTTATTATTAATAACTAATTTCTGATTAAAGAAAAAACTTTTAAATTTTTAAAAAATAAATTAAAATGTAGAAGAAAAAGAAATATTTAAATATCGTATTTTATAAGTAAAGATTAAATTAAAGCTTTCCTATAAGTTTAAAAATAATATTTTTTATTAAAGAAGATATTTTTTATTTTAAAAAATTTCTGAAGAAATCTTATTTGTATAACTGAAAATCTTGAAAAATAACAAGAATAAAAATGAGAAATAAGCTAAAAAAAAAAAAAAGTAAGTAAAAAATAAATATACAGAGATTTGATTTCATCATAGAAATTTAGAAATTTCACGAGAGAATAAATTCTTTAAGGATCTTTTACAATTATTTTTTTTTAAAAAAACTGAAAAAGACACATACTTCAACAGAAAGCAGCTAATTAATTTTTTATTTTTTTCATTTTGTATAGTATATAAGAGGACTTTTCATATAATGTCTGTATTCATGTCCCGGGAGAAAATTCAGGAAAATTCCCAACCAATCATAGTATCAATTATATTATTAACATTAAAAAATCGAATAGTTTAAACGGAAAAAAGAACAATTTTACAGTTGAAACTCTAAGCTAAAAATTTTTGGAAGTAGTCTGTACTAAGAATTTATTCTATTATAGTTACTTCAAATTTGTCAGGATAAAAATCACCAAAGTATAAAAGCAATTACTCTTTAATCTAAATTCAATTGGTAAAGCTTGTAAGCGATTATTTTTGTAAATCTCCTTGGATATATAAATGATTTCATTTCAAATATTTTGCAGCCTGCATAGCTTTTAAAACGATATCAACTACACAATTATTTTAAGAATTAAATTTAGCGTAATCATATAATATAAGCTAAATTAAAAAAGTTTTCAGCGAGTAAAAATTTTTTGGCGAATAGTCCAATGGCTTACAAGATAAATCAGTATTCCGATTATCCGGATTTCGACCCTACACAGCATTTAATAGTAGGGCAATTGTTACTGTGTGTACTAGACCTGTACTTTTCCCAGAGATGAACTATTCCAATTAGGTGTAAATGTCAGGTAGTCATAATTTAGAAGCAAGGATCAGGCAGAAGGTTCCCAACTCTTGACTTGCTACTCCCAGAAGTATTACTTCATGTGGACGACATTGCCACTAAAACGTATTTATCATGCTCCAGATGCCTTTAATGAACACTACGGATGTTCGGTTAAGTCAAGATTCGAACTCACTAACATCCAATGACGAGAATGACACCAATCAGGCTACCCTGATCTAGTAGGATAGCTGTGCTTTCTTCGAGAAATTTTTAAGGATTGTCCTTTCATAAGGACAGCTTACAACTAAATACTCTTAAGACATTTTTAAATACCAGCATCGTATCACCTTCTAGGAAGACTTCTCACGAACAATTGGTAGTATTTAAATGTCAAAAAGAAAGGTGGAAAATAATTCGAAAGCTTCATATCTCCCATTCAGACAAATTTAAGAACAGAAAACTAATGCAGCATCCATATCTCGTTCGTTAAAAGAAATGGAATCATCAAATCCCTATTAACAAGGTAGCATTTTATACATGCATTCATTGCATAGTATTACATGCAAGATATGAATGCATGTATAAAACGCATGTATTCTGGAGAGTACCTTGAAGTTAATGGATTTGAAATATTCGCTCATCACCAAGAGTTTCGTATTGTTGAACAATTTCCAGATGACGAGTTCATAACAGAGCTGCAACTTCTTTCCGCATCCATGGCGCAACAGCGGAAGGACTTTAGATGTCCCCAATCCACGGCGCACAGAGCTTCAGTGATTCACTTTGCTGATTTTACGGGAAGCGACTTGAAGCTATTTATAGCTGCTGCTCCAACATTTTACACAGAACTCATATTAATTTAAAGTGGATTCCGATGTCTCCCCAACATACTGTTCTGTGGTGGGGAACGAATTCACCAACTTTTCAACTTATGTGCTACTACCACAGCTTAATAGCATTTTGACATTGACATGTTTGATTTGGTGTGCATCTCAATGGTTATTTTTTGCACAATAGAGATAAATTAGACCAGGACATAGAATTTAAAGTGGTTTCCGAATAATTACGATCATTTGAGGAACTCCAGCTGGATTCAAACCCATCTGTGATCTGGATGTTTCATGTATTGATTTTAACATGAAACATCCAGAACTACATATTATAAGGACTTGAAACATCCATACTATAAGGACATTTGCCATACCTTTTTTATTCCTTAGTTTATTTTTGCATGATTTCATTGCTATATTCAATTTAAAAGAAGAAAATATAAAAATTTTCTTCTTTGTCTTTTTGCCTTAACAGGTTTGAGGCAAAAAGACTAACCTATTAGGTCAGTCTTTCTGCCACCATATTGTGCTTTGCACAAGATAGTTAATTTGACCAGGATCAATAATTTAATATTTACTCTGAACCAATATAAACACCCACACAGAGGTTGATTTCGAATGATGTGTGGCTTAATATTCATTTTGGGCATACGCAGGCTAATTATACCACAGAAAAGTTTAAAGTGGATTCCAGATTACTATAAGCATTCTTGTCCGAGGTGGAAATCGCACACATGAATTGTAAAATCTATGACCAAAGCATAATTCTACAATTCCACTAAATATTCACTAAATACCACTAAATGTTCATTAAATATTCATTAAATACCAATAAATATTCAGCTAAACTCACAGCATAAACCAGGAGGAAATCGACCTCACAAACTGCAAAACTGAAAGCCAGAGTGCCAACAATTCACACAGCTGTCGCTTTGCATATTTCTTTTAAAACTTTACTATGACATTTACAGAACCAGTCTCCCTGGGAAGTTGTTTGCACTCTTAGTGAAAATATTGATATTTTTATTTCCTAAGAAACGAAATTAAAAGAAAAACAAAATTTAAAGATTCTAGATGCCAGAAAATTATTCATGTGTCACCTTGGATAGTTGTTTTACATATTCACCGTTGCAGTTCTAAAACGTGTTTTTAACTATTTCAAAGCCTCATTAAATACATGATTTAATTGTTAATCCGCTTGGATAGCACAGCTGGTTAAAGATTTTATCTTCCTAACAAGGTACGAGAATTATAAGTTGAGTTCCACCTAGCGTGGGCCTATCTGATCTAGGACAATAAATGGAGTCCTTATACTTCACAATGTCAGATTATTATCTCTTGTAACCGCATAACAAGGAACACAACGTGGCGCAATGGGGACTTTTGATTTTCTAAAAAAATTGTGACACGTGCCGAGGAGGGAAAGTTCTTCGTGGCTAGAAAATTCTATCTTTTAAGTTAATGATTACATTTAAACAATAGTTTGTGACACCAACTTAACGCAAGCGTTACCTAACTAATGTAAAGTCACAACAGAGAACAAGTGTAAGAAAATAAGGTAAAAAATTAAATTTACGGAAAACAAAAGCATACTACTGCTGCGTAATAATGTTGGTTGGTTGGTGATTTCGAGGCTTTTAGTAGCCAGAATGAATATCATCTCTAATGATCTCAGTATTATTCTCTAATTAGAATCTATAAACAAATAATAAAAATTTTGATACACACTTAATATTTTTAGAGTTTTTTACAATAAATTATAGGCACAATTTATGGGATAATTTTTAATCTAATAATCCTTGTTTATTCAAAAATTCATTTTTGTGAATTCATACTTATGACAACAATATAAGACATATGATTCATATAATCTTACTCTTTACAGGAGTAGCATAAGGAGGATTTAATGATATTAAATATATATAAAGTAGCAGACGTAATTAGCATCGAGGTATAAATCTAGTAGAAACAACATCTTCTTTCCTTGATTTTAATGCCACATCAAAAAATCTCACTCTAGTAAATCGCTTATACTTTCATAATATTTACTTGAGTTATAATCTCCGTAATAACATTTAAAAGTGAATTGTGAAATATTTTACAAGAACATTTTTGCCATTCAGAATATCTTAAACGATATCAAGATCGTGATGTTTCATCGTGAAGATGTTCGAGTTCGTGATGATATATATGATACCTTTAATGCATGTGGAAAGAATCTATTTAAAAATAAACTAATTCAGCTGATACATTTTATTTAGCTGAAATCTTTTTGTACATGATGACCAAACCGAAATTAAAATACTCTAGATTAAATTTGCCTGCATTATTGAGAAAGTTATGAAATTTTGTGTAGGACATAACAAAGGTTTTTAAATGTGCTTGAGTGAAGAAAAACAATTAGTTCAAATTTCCGCCATCAAGCGTCGTTTTTTAATGAATGACATATTATAATAACTAGCATACATTTTTTATGATGTAATACCATTTAGAAACTAAAAGATATGTCACCCGAAACGACATTGGGTGTCAGTTAACTCTCATGTACTATTCAAGAAAATGTTACAAATATGAACGAACTGGATGTGAAAAGCTGTTTTAAAGAGGAGAAAAAAAGACCAATGAGTTCTCACAAGTTAAAACTCCTGTCATTAAAAGTCACTCCTGACCTTTCACTCCTTCCACTTTTTCTGCGAAATCTAACAATGCATATTCCACATACATAAGATTTTGCATCCACAGCGAAAGTAAAATCTATACCACTAAAATGTTTAGTTTTGACAGTTTACTTTTATCTATTAACTGATTACCAGATGCTACTAATCACTACCAGAAGTCTGATACTTACGGAGCTAAAAATTGCAGTACATTATTTTCAGTGCTCTGTAATTTTCCAGTTCTTTTTTCCGATTCTTCACACTTCAATACATGTAAATATCATAGGGTTGTACCGTTTGTCCACCACAAAATGACTGACGCCAATTTGTCTATGATTGTCTGTTGCCGTAGTAATAATGCATTTTCTATTTTCAACAGAAAAAAAGCATCATCTTTGACTTACAAAAAGATTTGAGAACGGAAACCACTACCCTACAGACAGCCACAATTCATAACATCCTTAACATCCATTTAAAATGAAGACACAATTCTAGTTACCCTAACAATTTCTAACTAGATTACTTTGCAGGAGCCATTATTTTGATAGATGCTTGGTGCTCTTTCCTATATTGTAGTCTAGCTTTAATTTTGTCGATGAAGTTAATACATCGAATAAATTTAAGAAATAATTATTTCCAGCGATGCTTAGAAGCCAATCACTGAATGAGTTTTTTTTTTTTTTTTTTTTTTTTGTCAAAATATTTCGATATGAAGAAATAAACTTACTCACTTGATTCCTTTTGTTTTCCAGTTCTGACCTTTCATAGAGCTCTGCATTGCGGAGGCCAATTCCACAAAACTGTAAGTACCTTGAAAACACCTGAAAATATAAAATAACAAAACTAAAAACTAATATAAGAAGGTAAGATGTGTATTGCTCTTTTTACAAATAAATATGTAAAATAATTAAGCCAATTCTCTCACTCTCTTTTTACATACTTTAAGTAAATTCTTGTCTCGATAAGTGAATCTGCACTGCTAAGAAGATAACTTAACAGAAGGAGACTGATATTAATTATTTAGAGGAATTTTCCACAAATGATTTTCATCATTCAATGATGTAAGAGCAGATAAATAATTAATAGAACTAACTTCCTGTTTAGAAAAACATATATGGTTTTATCATACTTGAAATAGTATATTTGGGAGTTTCCTTTCGGTAGCAAAACTTGTCATTTTACACCACTTTTTCCTAATCTTACAAATGTACTGTTTCTTTATCATTTGTGAATATTTCGGTATTCTTTTATTTTCCTTATTAATTTTACTTACATAATTACCTTGAAAATATTGAAAATTTTAGAAAACTCAATACGTAGTTATTTTTATTTTTTTGTTTCCTGGTTATTTCGTATTTCATCATATTGTATTTTACGACGATTTTGTTTAGCGACTTGAATATTCATGCCGCCAAAAACGAAAACAATCTGGCTTCAACTCAACCAGCCTGCGGAAGATGCCATTAGGTAATAAAGCTAAACATTGTGTAGTTCATTAATATAAGAATCTTTTCCAATAACAGAATTTTTTTATTTTAAATTTTATTTTAGAATGTAAAATTAATCATAATGGAAATAAAATACAGATGGCAGCACTGTTTAAAAGCTTAATTACTCGGAAAAGTCATAGCATATAGATATAATTTATTTTCCAAATAATTTTATAGATATTTGTATAAATTTACCTTAATTACCAAAAAGTGTAAAACATAAAAATAATAAAAGGACATTGGGGTAAATATGATATTAAATAAATCTCTCCAGTCTGATCAGTTTTTCAAATTGTAAACACATTTTGAAATTATCAAAAATCCATCATGAAAAAAGTTGCTATTTTTTAATATTGACTAAATAAAAAACTAAATCACAACTTCTCAATTTAAGTAGTTTAATTTGATTTCATTCAGATAATATTTTCCAGTATTCATAAAAAATTTAGCATTTATTTTAGATGTTAATGGTATAAAATCGAAATATTTTTTTTTTAACAAAAGAATTCACACCTTCAACATCTTAATACAATTCACAATATGAATACAAATGTGTTTTCTAAAAATATATGGAAATGCTATATTTTTAAGAAGAAATAGGAAAATGATTTACTTTTAATTCATTTAAAAAAGAAATTGTGTTGACTGATATATATATTGATTCATATCTCGTATAATAGTGATAAAGTAGATAAATTTTACGTCCCATTCGTTTTTATCGCCAATTTCTTTCAATTTTTGCCAGTTTAAAAGAGCGCCGGCAATTTTTAAGGATGACGTCGGTCTTTAATTGCCGTAGAATACCCAATGTGAGCGGAGAAAGTTTGTCGCTAAACTATCATTTACAGAAGGGGTCTAGTTAAACAGAAACTTAATTTTAAATGGAACCATCTGATTCGAACAAATTCGAAGTGGGAATTGAACCCTATTAAAATTAATGAAGATTACCAACTTCATTTTTTTAAAACTTTATAATCAGATATAATTAAAATATTTACAACCTTTAAGAAATAAATTCTTTGATAAAAAAGCATTTATTCCAACAACAAATTTTACTCAATTAAGGAAATTTAATATTCATTATGTAGTAATAGAAAATGCCAAAGC
Source organism: Latrodectus geometricus (assembly GCA_026290005.1). NCBI lineage: Eukaryota > Metazoa > Arthropoda > Arachnida > Araneae > Theridiidae > Latrodectus > Latrodectus geometricus. Next base: position 15,774 of record JAPDSC010109239.1, read on the forward strand.
ATTTAACAGTTTTTACTTTTTTTGTTCTGAGGTATTTTAAAATTTTTCAATTATAAGGAATTTTTTTTAGTCAGTGTAAACCAAAATTTATCAGAAAATGGAAATAAGAAATTATAAAGCTTTATATAAGAGCAACTTGATTTTTCAAATACAATTGCATACTATAATGCTGTAATGCAAACCACAGCAATCAAATTTTATGTGAAATTGAGAGACAATACAAAATGACTGCATTCTTTCTGATAGATTTTTTATATAATAAAAAACAAGTTATTTTTCTTTGATACTTACTTTTAATAAAATATAGTTTTGAAATTAATAATTGTAAAAATATCTGTACACAGAGGTGTCTTGGCGCAACGTCTGCTTTATCTCATGTCTGCAAACCAGATATAGCTGCATTTAACAGAGAAAGGAAAAATACATTGTTGATATATTTGACACGAGATTGCTAATTTCTCAACATAGTTTAGACCGATGACTCTCAACCATAAAAGCGCGACACTTTTGTGTGTCGCGCTTTTATGGTTGAGAGTAACCATGTGAAATTTGAAAATAGAATGTAGTAAATACTAAAATACTTTTTTATTACGAGTAAAATTTGTTTAAATAAAAAAATATTTAAAAAAAATTTCTTTTTACATGTAACTACCATAATTTTGCAGCTCAAAACTGTTTTTATCTTCAATAACAGTGATTTTTTCATTAAGTGAAATATTTGCTCCAGCTGAAGAAATTTCAAGTGTTCCTGCATCTACTCCAATTTTCTACATCTTATTTGTGTGAATTCGTATTTTCAATATTAACCAACATAAAAAAAGATCGATTGAGACTGTTGTATGTAGCAGACGGATGAAATGTAGAAGACGATATGAGAGTAGCGTTATCATTTTTACGACTAAACATAAATGAAATGATAGTAAAAAAATCAAGCTCGAATTTCTCATTAAAAGTGTTTTTATTATTACATTACGATGAATTCCTTAATAAACTTACTGTCGGTTTTGTAACACTTATTACATTATTTTACATTCAAAATTATTATCATGAACTATTTTACACATTGAATTATAAATAAGAAAAGAACTTCTAAACTTATCTTTTTGGTTATGTTCCGCAATTAAAAAGAAAAAAAAATTTTTTTTTTTGAGAATTACTGGTGTAGATTTTTCAGGAAATATATGCACCACATTTTCAAGATTCTCTCTGAACGCGAAGTGAATTTCTCTTTCTCCCACACATAAACGCCTTTATGAGGAAGTAATATCACATAGAGCTTCACAGTTATACGATAATGCTTTGCTGAATTTACTAGTAATCAAGAGGTAGATTATTTAAGTACATTTTATTTTCGCAAAATCGTAAAGGTAGATTATTCGCAAAATCGTTTTAGGATTATTTTTGAATTACTGTTTGAAAATACTTTTTTGTCTTTGTCTTTACAGTGTCCAAAGGAAATGCAAAGGAACGCAATAATATATGCAACAATAGTCACAAACGATGCAAGAATAGGAAGCAAGAAATATTGAATATATTCTAAAAAGGAAAAAATAAATAGAAGTTCACGAAACAGCTATTTATACATATTAATTTAGAAGGCAATGAACTCGGAATGTGAGTTTAGTTGAACTCGCTTCTAGGACATGGTAGAATTGATGCATTTAATTCCAAAATATGAAGAGAGAAATTATAACTTTGGCAAATTATCGCTGAAAACAAACATCAGATATGGATGTTCATCGACATGCCGTACTCATCATGGTAGCGGCTAAGAATGCAGTCTTGAAGTGTCGAAGACAATCCAAATTGTACTTAAGTGTTCTGAAAGGTTAATGAATCCAATAATACTGCAGAATTATCAAAATTTACTGGAGAATGATGTAAAATGTAGTACAAGTCTTGAAAATATATGAGAATGTTCTAGGGAGTTCTGGATATTGACGATGAAGAAAGAAAAGCTGCTAATAAATAAGACTGAAAAGGTCAAGACTGGTCAAAATATTTTTGTGGATGTTCTGGAAAGCCAGATTATTTTGAAATGAACCAGAATATCAAAAAATGTTAAAAAAAAAAAAAAAAAAAAAGAAAGAAAGAAAAAAGAAAAAAAAAAGAGCTGTAGAATGTTCCAGACTGTTCGAGAATATTTAAAAATACTAAGATGCTTTGAAATTTCGGTTGGACTTCGACTTTCAGAATATTCTTGAACACTTTGGACAGACAATCGAAGGCAATTGTGATACAAGGTCCATTTATTGTACATATTTAAAAAGAGGTTAGTAAATGAAAAAGAACAGTTGTGATGGAAAACTAAGTGGACTGCCATGTATGAGAAAATCACTCATAGTCAGAACTCGAGGAAGTGTAAGATACGTATGCTTTAAGAAACTTAATCCACACAATTATCTGCAAGCTTTAATTTTTAACAAAAATATATCAAATAAAAAGAATTGTGGGAAAAAAGTCAAAATAAATCATAAAAAAAATTTCTCAAAACAATTTTAAATATTTAAATTATAATTGGTTAATTTCTTTTTAAGAGAGATTACATTGCCGATTACTATTTTTGGAAAATAGGCACGGAAAGTTTTTTTAGATATAGGAATAAACAACTTTCAGAAGTAGGGTCGTAAAGACATTTATTACCTTCTCATCCAGATCGGTAAAGGGCTCTTCGCCCCCACACTTGTTTATTATCTGCGCCACTCCTTTCACTTCTCCATCCACGTCGAGGATGGGCATACACAGCATGTTGCGGGTCTTGTAGCCAGTTTTTTGATCCACTCGATTGCTGAACCTAGAATCCTGTACAAAACATATTTATTGTATGAATTATTAAAAAAAATTATAAATATAAAAAAATAAGGTTTTAAATGTTGAAAAAATAGGTTGGAAATTTAATCTATTTTCATTGTATTATTATCTATGATGGTATATGAAAGCTAAATTTATACTCATTAATTAAACACTGAATATTTAAATTTAAAACAGCAACAACGCAAGATAATTAATTTGGTTCGTTTGTTGATCATTGATTATTTTTGTACACAAGGGCTCATTAGATCAGGACTTATATTTTAAAGTGCATTCCGAAACACTACAGATATTTATACCTAACATGGGATCTATGAATGTTAACAGAAGGTCAAAGTATTAGTCGTTCGGTTATCAGTTTGAAAACACTGCAGGAAACTTAGTACCAAAGTTATGGCATTTTCCATTTTTCTTTTACTATTCTTAGGTCAGACAACTTAAAGGCTGTGGTGTCTTGCTTGATTAAGACGTAGTTCATTATCGGAAGATAGTGCGAGATCGCATGTCGCTTAAACCACGATGATCCATTATGTTCTCTAAAGGCGACTGGGATAAGATAAATAGGTCGTGGTCGCAATGTTCCTCAAAAGAAATGATACTCCTGGGGGTGGAAGATTAAGTATTCAAAGGCCTTATGTTTGGTCCCTGCTTCTAAATGATGAAGAATACCATCTGGTTGCTTCCATCAAACTGCTACATCTCAACTCAGAACTAAATACATGGAAGCATGCTGATGCAACATTATAAAAAAATTAAAATTAATAACACTTATAATATTATTTTTGCTAATATTTGTCATAAGCATTTTTCATATTGAAATTTTTTTTGATGATGGAACTCTTGTCTCTCATACACACAAATTATAATACAAACTTTTAACAGACTCTACTTCATATATATAGTCTAAAGATTTGAAAAAAAAGTTTTAATTTATGTATGACCCTGCTCATCGTAAAAAAGAAAGGGACAATTAGTACTTTTCTGTTAGCCAGATGATAAAAAGAAAAGAAATCGATAATTATAGTATGATATTTAGTTAATAAAGGGTCACCAAAATAATTGCTCATTTAAGATTATATTTTAAAATTTACTAAAGATAATTAGTACTCTCCTTACACATTAGAAGTAAGGAAGATATGAAAGCATTTCGATGGTGATAAAAATATAAAAGGCACCAAAAGTATTGAATAACTGTAAGACTAGAATTAGCTGAATTAAAATACTCGTTTTAGTGACATATGTTATCAGTTTAAAATTTTAAAGAAGAGGCTCAAAAACTAAGAAAGGAAGGAACAACAGTAGCCCTGTATTGAATACCGGTTCTATAAAACATACCACCTGACAGATATTTGTGAGGAAGAATATTTGTTAGTAATTATGAGAGGCAATCGGTAAAAAAGAAAAGAAAAAAGTAGGATATTTAAAGCGACTTTGAACGACCAGCAATGCGAGAAAAAATTTATAACCAAACTAAGTTTAATCAATTGTTGCCAGAAGCATTTTATTTAACTAATTTTCGCACAATCTTTCACACATTTAAAAACTTTACTTTGAAATTTATCAGATTCCACCCGATTCTGGGAAAAAAGAATTTACAATGCAGAATTGCAAGATAAATTCTAAGTTCTTTTATCCTTCTTCATAAAGAAACATGGCTGCGAAAGAATATTTTTAAATAACAAACTGGAACTAAAAAAGAAAAAATACGAAACGTGCCACGGAACGTGCAAGCCATACAAATTAAAGATAGCTTTTATTCGATTAAATTGTCCCAGCAGACAAGATCCAAATTAAGAACTAGGAACAGCTTATTATTTTCCTTTTTTTATGCTAATGTTTAAATTTTTTCCATAACAAAAGTGCTGTGACATTAATATTATGTTATAGTATAGATGATCAATTACGTATTGATAACAAGGCCTGCAAATGGGTTTGTAGTAGTTAAAGGTTAATGTGTTTTTAACGATGTTTACAATCGGAAAGGAATAGTGGATACTAAGCACACTTTTGAAGCAATTATAGTAAGTTTAAATTTTATCGAATACAGATTCATTGTAAGGGAACACAACAAAATATACAAAGTATAGAAAAAAAAGGACAGTAGACAGTTTTTTTTTTATGCACTGTTCGAATTAAGTAAATATAATTAAATTGAGATAGTTATTTAATTATGTTTGTTATGTATGTTATCAATCATAATTTTGACTGTTTAATTATTGAAAATTACCATGATTAGATTTGTGTTGTATAAAGGCAGGAATTTTTATAATGTTCTAATTTTTTTACTCATTACAAGGATACAAATTATGTATTCTGCATGAAACAAAATAGGTAGCTGATATTCTCACAAATAAAAATTGTTGTAAGGCTTTTGAATGTCCGGAGCGTATTTTTGTCTTTCAAATGGGCTTTCATTCATAGTAGAGCATTTTTATTCGTCGGATAAGCAAAAAACCGGAAAGCTCGTTGAGAACTAATCCAATGGGAGTCGTTGCTTATCATAATTTTTGTTTGGTTTGTATGTAACTGTTTATTGGACTAGATTTAAGGTTTAAAGTGTATTCGTAACAAAAATAACTTTTCCTGAATTTACTCCTGACTGAATATCCTGAATTGAACTACTCTTGATTTGCCTGTTTCTCAACGGTAATTTTTTTTAACACAAGGGCTATTTAGACCAGGACTTACAGTTCAAAGAGGTTTCTGAGCAATATAAATATCTATGCCTAAAGCGGTGCTCGAACCCACGAATTGTTGAAGCGAAAGACTGAACACAAATCGTTTGACTACCAGCTTAGCACTCTTGAATCGAGAACTGAGCATTTAAGTGGTTGACTTGAAAGTAAGAACACTGCTTTCCAATCGTTGTGGCCGATGCAGAAATCAGAAACAATTCCATCTCCCACTGTTAAAAATTGTTGGGCTCGAACCTGAGACCTTCGAAAACAAAGAACATGGCCTTAACTCTCGGGCCCTTTGAAGTGGAAATTTTACATGATACAGTGGATAATCCAATTGCCGAATTGCGCGTTCGGGTTGGGCGTTTCATAGAGACCGAGCCCTTTACATGGGAAATCCAGAAAACACCCAACTGTTCTCACCCCGACAGATACGCATGCAGTTAACAGAAAAAGAGAGAGAGAAGCGTATCATTCATCACCTATTACTGTAAAAATGACTGGAAATGAAATTGAGAACTTTTGCCTTTGAAATGGGTGATCTTTGGAAATAAGACAACGAGAAAACAATGTATATCAAATAAAATAAAAATTTCGTAAATTATATTAAACCATTCTTTTATAAAAGTTCTGAGTTAACCAAATATCCATACAATATTACATACATATTATCCCAATTTTTAAGATCCTAGACCAATAATTGACTTCAGTATATGGGTAAAATGAAAGAGTATTAGTATGTTCAGTATTGTAATGAATTTGTATTTAAATAAAGTTGGACTAATAACTCTAACTTCAACTTAGATTATATATTTATATTATCTTGTTTAATTGCTCTACAATCAATTTTTGCTCACGAGAGCTATTGAGAGCTATTGACTAAGAACTTTTGAACATAAGACTCCGAATTATTCATTTAACCACTCGGCTATAAAAATTATAGTAAAGTTGTTATATAGACATAGCTATTATTCATTTGTTTGTCATGTCTCAGTCAGTTTTTGTTTATAAGGGCTAATTAGATCAGAAGGATTGACAGTTTAAAAATTGATTCCGAATTTGAGTGGATAAACATCCATGGCTAAGATACAAATCGAGCATATGAATTTTGAATCAAATATTAAGAAATATAACCTATTGCTCTTGTCCGTTCAGCATATTGATTGTGTGGATACCCTGTAAAATTTCAATATTTAGCAAAGTAGCTGTTTTCATTTATAAAATACTTAAAAACATACTAAAATATTAAAAACATTACATTAAAGCATAAAATAGAGAGTTTTAAAAATCAAAATATGGATTATAAGTCTCTTTCTTTTTTGCCAAAGATGGGTAATGGGTTACTAACCTTTCAACACAACATGGGCGGAAACTACTACTCATTTATCGTTACCCTAGTGGCATCTGTGAATTAAGTTACGGAGGAGTAGAATTATCCAGTTCTCTCCCCGTTTATGGGGTGGGCTCTATTCATTTATCATGTCAAAAGGAAATGTTTCATTTTTTTCTTTTGATTGAAGAGAGAAAGGAACATCAATGTCTGAATCGGGACTCGAACGCGAGACTAATAGCTTTGGAATCAGGAACGTAACCATTCAGTCACTGACCGGAAGATCCCATTTGTAGCTCTAAGCAAATTGCAAATTACTAAATATGCAGATTCTTCCATAAATTGAGCTGAAGTCAAATACTCTCTCTTTCACAATTTTATATACATTTAATTCATAAGTTAAAAGTTATAGAATAGACATCACAAAAGATTTATCATTTCTGTTTTAAAAAATGAATAATAATGAAAGAATAGTAATTTGTCAATATAGAAAAATCTAATTGATCTCAAGACTTTACATATTACTGCGAAGAATAACTAATGTGAAATAATTTTAAAAAGATAACTGTCAAATTATAAGTTAATTTTTTGAAAAACTAGTTCCTCTTTGAAGAAAAATGACTCATTTTAAATAAAACTAAAAAATCAGAAATGAATATCAAAATCAAATTGTTAGCCTGGAATAACTGGCCTTACAAATTCAGCTTCTTACATAGTGAAATAGCTCATTAGTATTCATTCCGTAATATTCAATTTTTTTCATGTAGTCATTTATAAATATGTAAATTTATCTTTATCAATGATTGATAGTCTTATTCTAGCATATTCTACATTTAAATAATTTAAATAAATAACTGTACTTGTATTCTTTTTCTTCACATTTTATATATATATATATATATATATATATATATATCACATAATATCACCACTTGTCACTTATTATCAAAGGTGGTATAGACTGTGTAATAATATGCAACTTTTTTCACGATACAGGGTGTCTAACACATTAGATACATTTTCTTCTTTAAATTTTTTTTAAAATAATGAAAACAAAATTAAATATAGGAAAGCTATTTATAAATATTAGTTTGGGGAAAAAGTAATCCATTATTTTTTCGGTAGACGTCTGTAGTGATCGATATCTCGTGAGGTATCTATCAAACAATTTCAGATTTATGCTCGTTGGAAAGGTGACATTTGACATTAAAATATCCTCTTGCGGTTTTTTGTTTGATTAATTCAGTTACGAGTACAAGATTTTAAAAATGGAAGACAACAAACAGAAAATTCGATACATTTTCGTTTTTCTCTTGTAACGGCTAAAAAAAATAGTCGGGTGGCTAAAATAGTGAAAGGTGTTTATCGTCCTATATAAGACTGTAACAACCAGTTACGTACAATTTTTGTTTCGTCGATTTCGTTGGGGTATTTTTGATGTTAGAGATGCACCTCGCATGTGGATACAGCATCGTCAAAAATGTCTATAAAATATCAAAAATGATCGAAGTTAACCGCATGTCAGCAGTCGTAACGCGCAAGTCCTAAAAATCTACATGAAAGCTGTTTTAAACCTTTTTACAAAGTGAATCCAAAAGAAGTTACATAAAGTTCACGTAAAAATAATGAATTTCTTTTTCCCTAACCTAATATTTAACAGAGTAAAAAATTTATTAAGTTAGAGAGTTAAATCTTCCATTGTGGATTTCTAAAAATCATCATTTGCTGTAGGAAAATGTGGAACGTCGGTCACCTAAAAATCAAGGTAATACCCATTATGGATAAAATGTTGGCATGAAACTTAGAATTGAAATCGACTAGTTTTCATAACCGCACTTAGATTATCTGGAAAAGAAAGCACCAATACACTTTATAATTTTATTAATTTAAAACTACTTTTATAATGTTAAGAATTATTAAATATAAGAATCTCGCAAGTATTTCACATAGTGTTATATTAAGTTGGAGAAAATGAAATCCATTATTTTTATGAGAACTTCAAAACTTTATTTACATGTTTTTGATTAGCTTTATGCAAATGATTTCAAACTGTTTTGTGGTTAGCCATTAGATTCTGGACTGCTCTAACATGCTGGTAAACATTTTTGAGATTTTTATCGATATTTTCGACGATGAGCCTACCTGTGTGAGGTACATCTTTAACATCAAATAAATCTAAATGGAATCAATTATACCAAAATTACACGTAATGGACTCTTACAGTATCAGGACCTTGATACTATTCCCGATTTTCAACTGCCAGACTTATAAATTTCCCTTTTATAAAAAAAAAAAAAAAAAAAAAAAAAAAAAAGTAATGTACTGCATTTTCTTTTTCTTTTGATTTTCATTTTTAACAACCTGTACCTTTAAAGGGACCAAATAAGAAACAGTAGAACATGTTTTAAGCGAAACCTGTTCTTTCCAATGAGCATAAATCTGAAATTTATGTTTAATACCTAACGAGGTATCGAATTTTACAGTCATCGACCTAGAAAATACAATATTATGTTGGGGAAAAATAACTATATTCTTACTAAAGTATGCAAGAAAATGATTTTGTTAAAGATTTACGTTTTAAATAATTAGCCTTTTTTAATATTTCTTATAACTCATTTGTTTCATTTCTAAATTTAAAATAATTGTTAGCTCTTATATAATATGTTTTATTGTAAAATTAATTTGCGAAAGAGATAACTATTAATAAATACTAATAGGTTTTATTTATAATTAAGTTTCCTTGATTTCTCAAAATTATTAAATTATAACATTCATGTTGTTACTAACTAAAAATACGAACACGGAATGTTATTTTTATTTCAGAGTTATTTTGACTATGTTCTTTTTACACAAAAAGCAAGAGAAAATTGCAATTAGAAGGAAATTTTAAAGTATAATTAACCTTCTGCAAAATGCAATATTATCTTATTCAAGACATGACAACAATTGCAGATATTTAATTGAATTTTACTTCGTTACCTTTTGTGAAAGTGCAAATATTACTGCAAAAACAAAATACTTGGTGACGTCACAATCTAAAGATCTATACATCATTAATCTTTACGTTGCCTGATTGTGACGTTTACAAATTTATTTTTTGACATCTCTATCTAACGATAAAAATTAGATGTGGAATGAATTACAAATGTTGTTCGAATGATGTCATATTCTAGAAGTTTCCGAATTTTTCGAAGCATTTATTTAAAAGCGATACAAATAAAGAATGTGAATTACATTTTATAAAGTTTTAACTTAAATATAAATTCTTTTTTTTCTCTATCAAGAAATGTCCCATTAAGGTTGTAAAAAATGATTGTTGTATATCTAAGAAACGAAGCTAGATAAGGAAAGAATGTTATTTTTTCAGGAATTCTATGTCAAGTTTAAAAAATGTGTGTATGGGGAGGGGGTCTAAACTTTTAAATCATTCACGTCAGAGAAATAAAAATGTTAAAAATTACTTGAGTTAAAACTTTATTCTATTACATTGAGTATATAACAAAAATAGATATTTCGAAATCTCTCCATCTAATGATAAAAATTGGATGTGGGATGAATTCTAAATTTTCTAGAATGATATCGAGTTCTAGGAAATTTTCTAATTCTTCGAATCATTTATGTAATAGTAGTAAGAATAAAATTTAATGACAAAATCTTTTATATTATAGACATTAAATTCTATCACTCAGAAGAAATCCAAAAAAATATTAATAATAATGATGCTTTTGTGTTGCCTATCTAATAGTTGAAATTACTCACAAATAAATGCTAAATTTAAACAGATTAGTGTTTTTTAAATGCAGAAATCTAGGAAGTTTCCGAAATGTTTTCAAAAGGCCAATAAGAATAAAACGTAAAAAAAAAAAAAACCCATTTATTTTAAAAACGTTTAGTAAAAGAGAAATTAAGTTGTATTTATTCTCAGGAAGATTTATAAAAATAATTATACTTTTTACTATAAAATTAAAATTATAAATAATAACTATAAGAAAGCTATCAATGTAAATAAAATAAGTAACTATTATACATAAAATAAGTTATAAAAATATTTATTTAACAAGAATTTGAATTTTAAACAAGGTGGGCCTGTGTAGAATTGTTTTGAACGCGAAAATACCGTAAAATATTTTCAAATTATTCTTACGTATGAAAAATAATGTGAACAGGATAAACATAATCCAGTTAACTCTTTGTTAACCCTTCTTTGCATAACGGTGGAAATTTCCATCATAACCTATAATGCCCAGAAATTATATAAAAGAACAAGTTCACTTTAAGTTGATCGTGTTTGGATACCTTTTTAATGTCCATTGCATAAAAAGAAACATAGCTGTCAAAAATAAACAAGTGTCATTATCAGTGAAATGAGCTTAAAGTTGTCTCATTCCGCTGTTTGTTGTAGTTGCAATAAACGTATGATTTCGTTTATAATTTTGTTTTATTATATTAGAGTTTCTATTGCTAAAAAATTGAAAATGAGTGGAAGAAAGGTTTGTAACACGTGTTTCTGTTATTTTCCTCTTTTATTTCTATTTAGTACCAAGCAAATGATCTATGATCTGAGAATGGATGATGATGGAAATTTTTAGCATATTGTTTTTTGCTAAATTTATACTATAAATATATACTAAGATTTTTTTAACTATTTTTCCTTTAATTTTGAACATGAATTATATCAACTTGATTTATTTCACCAATAAAGAAAAAATCATGCAAAGAAGGGTTAAGCATGAAAAAGGTACAGGAGTACGTTATCATTATCGTCATGTTTAAAAAAGATGTTGGAACTCTCCGTTAAATAAGATAAGAGCGTTGACCATTCACTACCACCTTTAGATTAATGAACGAAGGTTGTAGCAAAGCATTTAAAGTCTATGGCGTAACTTTAATTCCATGATTATCATTTTTATAGACAGTGAACCGAATTCACGTATCGCAAGGAAGGGAAACTCTCAAGTTGCTACACCAACCGGCGTGTAGGCAGAAAGCAGAAGTATAACACCTATTTACCGATGTTTATCAGATGCTAAGATTGAACAAGGAACATTAATTTTGAAAAACATTGTTATACCACTAGGCCAGGAATTATAATTAATATTGAATATCAACCAGACTAAAATCGCCTAAAATATTACTTTGCCACTGAAGTCGAAAAGACTAAAATCGTGAGACTAAGGTCATCTCTTCCCGATATGGTCATCGAAACCACGAATGCCTGAAGACGTGATAGTGGCAAAAAGCAAAACATTATATATCAATCAGATCTAGAAATAAGGATGGCTCTGCGTTAGTAAGTTTATTTAAAATAATAAATATTTTCAATGATTCCGTTTTTGCATCTTTTCTTAGAAGTGATAATCTATGAGATTAGCATTTTTTCTCAATTTGAAAGTTAATCCAGTTTATCTCAAAGAAAAAAAAATAAATAGATAATCAAAAAAGGTTTTGTTGTTTTCCCCGAATTTAAGATCTAAGTTTCTATTACTTCATTTAATCTGCTCATGTTTTTGTGAGAAAGAAGACATTAAATCTTTAAAAGCATAAGATAAGAAATTATCGACTTTATAACTTTATGAAACCAATGATAGGCAGGAAAAACACATCATGATGCTATTTTTCCCAGTAAATTATTTTTAAAAAATTACCGTTTCCCAAGAATTGTAACAATTTATAGGTATCATTTCAGATCATAGAACAATGGTCAGCGTTTCATTGAATAGTTTGCGTTTTATTCAATTTTTTACCACTATAGCATGAATTTGTAGTAGTTTAGAATTCATTTTAAAAGTTCTTACGATAGTTCAAGCTATCTTTCCCGAGCATGAAGCGAATCAAAAGTAATAAGTAAATCTATTTCTGCATATATATATAAAAATGACAATTTTATGACACAAGTTAAATATAAAAATGACAATTTTATATACACAAGTTACTCAGTCTTTTCACTATTTTTTAGAATCGATAATATAAAGATACTTAACTTGAAGAAACCTTTCTCAAATATCTGTTGTTTAGGCAGTTTTAGATATACAATTTCTTGTTCACATTTATGCCTTTTATGCTCTTAATGTTTTGTATTATAGCTTGTGAATGATGGTCAAATGTACCGAAAGAGTTAAGCTTAAAATCACGCCTACCGAATAGCAATGATTTGAAGGTTAGCAATGATTTGAAAGAATGATGGATGAGTTTTGTTTGGTTTACAGCTCAATGCTCATTTTTTGCACTCTAGGTATATTTAGGCATGTACACACAGTTTAAAATGTATATTCTAAACCATTCCAAACACCTCAGCCCAAACTGGGATTCAAACCCAAAAGCAGTTGAATTGATAATCATTGTAATGACAGATAAGCAATAAACAAACCATGTCACTGTTTCATTTTACTGCAACAAGTCTTGGTTTCAGGATTGTTAATTTGGTTAGGATTGCAAACTGCTTAGGCTTACTAATTTGGTCCAAACATTTTAAAATCTTATTGGGATTAACATTGGAATTTATATAGACAATAATTTATTTTCTAACAGTTCCACTAATAAATTATTTCCTTAAATTCTAGGCTGCGTCTGGTAGAGTTCGCAGTTGCATGGTTAGCGAACATTTTACTTTGTGGATTCAATTTCCCCATCGAATCTGCTATAGTTCATGACACTATAACAAAGTTTCATACTATATTCTATTACAATGGAAATATTTTTAAATTTTATCCGTATTTTTATTTTTACGCAAATCCAGCCTTGTCAAAATAGTGTGATCCCACTTACTACTAATTTTTAAAATTTTTCGTTTAGTAATAATTTATTTCCATATTATGGACTTTTAAGTTACACATATATATAGCGTGAACCCAAGGCCATATAAATACTTTCAACGTCACGACTTGTTCTTGTCAAAGAATCATTTAATAATATAATATTAACGCGCGCGTGCGTAAGACAAGTGTAAAGATTCGATTTACTTTAATTGCACCTTTTTATATTATATTCGCACGATTTCATAAATAAAGTAGAAATGTGTACTAAATAATGCATCAAACTGAAATAGATCACCACCAGTTATAACCAATGGTAAAATTTTCTCTAACACAAATAAAAGAAGATTTTTTTTAACACGTGTCAACAGGGTTTAATAATTCAGAAACCATGGTATTCATACTACGTTGAGCCACTTCTAATGTGGTTAGAAGAGATTACCATTTGGCACTGAATGAGAGACAGGTTTCATCTGTTATCCAGGATCAGATAGGCCCACGCTCGATGCACCTGCGCACATAACTCTTGTACCTTGTTAAATAGATAAGATTCTCACCTTAACTGGTTACAAATGTGGTCGACAGGTGGTGATTCATGTGAACAAGAAGACTATGTAATGACTTCAGTTTGCTAGAAACATATTCTAGAGCAGTGATGCGGCAGGTGTATTCAAAGCGACATGTAGAAAAATTTTACTGGCACGCCAAGTGATTAAAATATTAACTCAGATTTGTTTGGGAAGAAAAAGCTAATCTGACCATTATGAAAAATAACTATTAAAATTTTCTCTTCTTATCAAAGAATATTCACAAGAGTTTTAAGAAATCTTAAGGAAAACCAGCCAAATTAAATTCGGAACAGTAAGTTTTCGATACAGTCTTGTAGATAGTTCGTCCGTCAAAACTGTTATAAGGAATACTTAATCATGTAATATTGATTTTCAGAGAGCTTTTTCAAACATACTGGGCAGTTTAAGGATATGGTTTGTTTGCAAATCAACGGCAACTTTTGAAACATGAGAGCTAAATAGATTGGGAACTTCAGCTTAAAGTGCATTCCGTACCATTACAAGGATCCGTTTTCAAGATGGGATTCGAATCCAAGAAATGTTGAACCGAAGGTAAAAGTGCCAACTATTAGGCTCTCAGGTTTGCTGTAGAGCTTGATCTTATGACTAAACTATGGTGAGCTCGATTGCTTAGTTGCTTGACTTTCTGTTCTAAGTTAGTTGTTTTAGTATGAACCTAAAAATAAGATCAAAGCACATAGTTCCAGTTAAAATAGTGTAATCAAGTTTTAAGATCTATTTAAAATTTAATTTTAATAGTCGGTCAAATTAGTCTTTTAACAGAATGGCAGCTTGTAAAAGTTTTGATATTTAAATACATTGTACTTGTGGTTGTAAAAAAATTAACATTGTTGAAATTTTTACAAACACAAGGAATGTTTTTCCCCCCACTTCATTAACACATCAATTGTTTAGAGGTAAACCAGTATGCTACCTGATGGACCGTATAGCTTTCTAACTGAAGCTATACGGTCCATCAGCGTCACGAGACTAGGTGTCGTTTATTCTCCAATTAGTATCACTTTTTGGCATCCATTCCAAAATTTACAAGTTTTCCGGATTTTTCTCAGTTCAAATCTCGTATCACTTTTATGTTTCTTTGCATCGAAATTGCTATTGAATGATAAGAAAATTCTCTTTCTCAAATGCTGATGGTTCTATTCCATTAAAACTCTGCAAATTGTAAAAATATGCTCTCTTTTCTGAAATAAGTGCGTTTCATCGAAAATTTACCATTAACAAATCGTCCTTCACCGACAATTTTATTTCAAGATCTGCAAGTAGTTAAAATTGCCTTTATTTAAAGAGAAAAAGTACGTCTCAACTAATGTTTAACACCAACAAATATTCATGAACTGTCTTTATATAACGATCTTTATTTATCTGGTTTATTAACAGCTCTTTATTTATCTGGTTTCAGAAACATTTCAGAAGGCGTTGCTTAATTTAAAAATGAATCTTTACCATGAACTCTTAACATATTTGTTCAACATGTTACCTATTGCATTTGATGAAAATTTCAGGTCAATCACGACATATCTTCATGCTTCTGCATTTTCACCAAACAAGAATTTGTTTTGGATTTGCGTTTGATATAAGATGCGATGACTTCACGACAAAAATATTCATTACATTTAAAACTTTTCATAGAAGAAAACAATACCTTAAATGGCTATGAAAATTATATCAAATATTGGTGACTGAATGCGAGTCAACTAACTTATTGTCATTTCTATAAGAGACATCAAGTTTTTGTATTTTAAATTTACATTTTTGTTAGTATCATTTTACAAATGCGGTTTTTAATTACAAGAATTATTTTAATGTCTGAAAATGAATTAGAAAGACGTGAAATTCGGTAAAAATATTACTAACAATTCGGTAAATTATATCAAGACTCCAAAATTTTAACCTTAAGGTTAATATATAAATTAGTAAATCTATGTGACGATCAAGAAATCTCATGCATCTTAATGCAAATCAGAATACGCTGTTTAAAGAATTAAATTTCATGTATTTCACTTGATGTGCAATCGGTCATTGATGAAAATTTCTTTTTTCTCATGAAAATTTCTTTTTTCTCATTTTAATATTAAATTCTGGTGATATTCATTACAAAATAGTAAGGATAGTATGTTTATGCGGTAATGACTAAATGTTCCTATACATGTAACATTTTCGTATAAATGTAATTTTCAAATTTTTCTATTTAGAGATTTATTGTGTTCTTATGTACTTTAATTACGGGTCGATGGATCAGGAGAGGAGGATGCCAGCTCAAGTGATCTCGCCACCTGACCATGGTTCAAAATTACGAGGCGTTTGTGATAGACAAGTAATCCAAAATTGCTAACCTTGAGGTACAATCGGGGGTTCACCTGTACAAATATCTATATGCTATTATGTTTTATAAGTGATGTAAAACATAATAGCAGGAGATCCTTGTTTAATTTTGAAATCTATTAATATATATTATATATAACTTTTAATAAAGTTATATAATTATATATAACTTTTAATAAAGTTATAGCAACCCGATATTTTTAAATTTACAAAATGCAATAGACAACTGTGGCTCGGACATTTGTTCCCATTTGGCAATATTAGCTCACTAAACAAGCTCAGTTTTATTAATCCCATCAAAAACAAAGCACGAGGAAGACCACAGATTGGATGGTTAACTTATATGTTATGTGATTCGTAGAAAAGACTTTATATATGATAATTAAATACTGGAGGAGTCTCGCTTTGGATAGGACCAGATGGCCATAGCTATTAGGGACGGTCTTGGCCTGAACAGGCTGTAGTTCCTTTGAAAACGAAGATATAAAACATGCTTCAAGATTTTGATAAAAAGGTTGCTTACAATGATGCCGTTCAAAATTAGTTTAGAAAGCTTTCTGTGCAATGTCACATTTTTTCAAGTCCTTTTTCTCAAAGCTCATCGTAACCACTTTTCAGATAATAAGGTACCGAGTTCGATCACAACCATTGTAGGACAGCGGAAGAGGGAAGTTGCTTTTCATTCTTAAGCATTCACATTTTTTAAGGTTAGTGCTTGCGAGAATTTCGGGTTTCCTCCCTTGCGATACATTAATATGGCCTATTCTGTGTTAAGATCATCCCGGAAGACAAAATGCGATGGATATTAAAATTCCTTACAACGTTCTTTAGCCTTATGGAGAAGATTTGACAGTTCAGAGGCATCAAAGCAGAATAGAAATTTGATTGTCTCCAACAGATAAACATTACCTTATATCCTTTTAGAAGGAAAAAATCATATTTATGTTAAACTTTACAGCAATTAATAGTGTTTATTTTTACACTGAAGGATTTTTCGGACCCCTTATTTTGTTGAGTCGAAAGATAAAATCTTCATTTAAATCAGATATTCCGCAATAGAAAAGAAAGCAATGTTTTCGTTTTCAGTTTTGCTTCTTCTACGAATCACAATTATTTTTGTTAAAGAAACAAATTTCTCTTTTAACTTCTTTCGGCGTTTTTTCCTTTTAGGTATTTTTAATTTTTAGTTTTTGTTTTCGTATTTCTTTCGACAAAAAATCCTTTTCGCAAAAGCACTTTTTGAACTGTATTAGAAAATTGAAAGAGAATTGTATTAGAAAATTGGTAAATAAATGATTATTATTGCTATCTCCGGTGGCATAGATGTCGTATAATTCATCATGTGTGTGTGTGTGCTAGTTTTTGAATTTTTTTTGATGACGAAAAAACGTAGAAAAGTTATGCAATTACCATAATTGTGATGCAATAGATTCCTGAAAAAAGCTCATATATCTGAGTAAAAAATTTAAGTCTGATAAATAAAAGTGCAAATATATATTTTTGAAATTTTAGGATTTAAAAATATTAAATGTAAGAATATTAATTAAAGTATCAAATTGGAACAAAATACTTCACGATGTCGTAAACACTAGGGTTGCCTAAATAGAAAATCTTGTACATAATTCTTATTATTCTCTAACTCTATTACGTCATAAGAAGGTCTCCAGATAAACAAGGAAATCCACCAAAATTATCCACAAACTGAAAAATTGGCGTGATGAACTATACAGCAGCTGTGCTTCAACAGTTAAGTTAAAAATGAAATTTTATCCAAAAAAGCAATTGAAAATTTCTAATCATAGAAATGATAACAATCCGATACTATGCAAATCAATTCATACTAACTAAAATACTGAGTCCAAAATTCAGTTTTGTATGTGATTAAAAGAAGTGTTAACTGAAAAGTTAAAATGATTGATTGTTCTTGATGACTTGAAAGCTTGAAGTTCTGTTTTCAGAAAATCAAAGTGACTCATTTGAACTACTAATCATTTAAGAGCTCAATTCGACCTTATCGAAAGAAAGTCAAAAACTAAACTTCGAAGTTAATATATAACAACAATAAAATATGCTTATAATGAACCCAATAAATCAGTTGTTCTTTATCGAAATTAAGTTATCAATTCAACTTTGAAGTTTATATCGTCTTAATAAGCAAATTAAGGGAACAAGTAGATATAATTATTCTTTATCAAATCTAAGATAGAAATTGCATTTTGAAGATGATATATCTGGTTAAAAAAGTAAAAAAAAAAAAAACTAATGAAAGAACAAATAAAAATCAACACCCCATGAAATCAACTTTATAAGATGATCATAACGGGAAGGTGAATAAAGCTACTGAGCCACTGGAGCTTATGAAGATAGAAACTGTGCTCGAACATTCTCTTACCTTTCTGAAAAGCGGTGTCCTGACTCCGATTCGTATTAATATTTTTATTCTACCGTTATATGATTATTTTTGGGTAACGAGGGCTGCTTAAACTAGGATTGACAAGTTTGTTCTTTGCTATAAAGTCCTCTTGTATCCACGGTATAGTTAGAGCCAGTGACTATATATAATTTAAAATGAATTGCAAGTTATGAAATCCAAGCTGTAGAGAGAGTTTAATTGAAAGTCAGTGTTAAAAAAATCAGGTACTCACTCGGAATTTTCTCACTTGTGATGTAACTTGACATTTTCTTTAAAATGGAATATATTGATTATCGGTCCATGATTTGATATCTAATTTCAATATATTTTAGCACATATGTTGTCAACATTGTAGATGTGGTCAGTTAAATCAATCTTCCAATGTTTGAGGGTGCCATACAGTAAGAAACGTTTGAAACAATTTGATTTATGTCAATTTAGGCAGAGGTATGGAATAAAGATCAAGAATATTAAATTAATTTAATAACTATATTAAAAGATATTTTAATGTAAAAAAACTTAAACTAATTTTATGTGATGATTTGAGACAGCATAAAAGAAAATGCATAAGGAAAAAAATCACACAAAACTTCAAGAGCAGCTATAAAAAATAGCTTTCGCAGCACAATTAAAAAGTATATTTTTAATCAGTGAATATATAAGTACCGCATAAAGTAAAATTCTTATTTAGATATAAAAAAAATCTCAAATAGAAAATAACTAAAAATTTTACGGAATAAATATGATTTGCTTTTTTAAGAAATGAAGACATTATATTAGTATATTCAGGATAGTAAGGCAAAACAGAAAAGTGATCTTTATGAAAATAAACGCAAAGAGTATTTTAAATGAAAGATAGTGATAGGAAAAATTATACACACACTAGAACTAAACTAGGAACTTGAAAGCACTGACTCCAATTAATGCTGGGATAAAAATACATAATGTAATATGCAGACGCAATATTTGTGATGAAATTATATATGAAAGACAGGAAAACTAAATGGCGGATCAATTTTTGTTATTGATAATTTCACCAGTTTTTTTCCAAATTGATTGGAAAATTTTCATGTACCTCATAAAAGACTGCACAAAAACCGGTTACAGTGTATTACAGTTCTTTCGACATGTATAAAAAACTTAAATTTATATTTTTTTAATTAATTTTTTTTTTGAAAAAGCTAGCATAAAATATGCGTATTACATTTATATTAAGAAAAAATCGTAAAAGATAGTAAAATCAAAATTGAACTTTATATTTTATACATGCATTCAAGCCGTTGCATAATTTTACTTAATATTGCATTAAATAGAGTGATGCAATAGTAATATTGAGTTATTAAGTAGAGTGAGCCGTTGAAAATCACACTGCAGGCCAAATGTGGCACAAGTAGTGTAAATTGCTGGCACTTAATTTAGCCCTTAATGGAAAAAATAGTATTTCAAAGTGTAAATAATAAAATAATGTAAATAATAAAGTACTGTTTTAAAGTTGAAATTTCATTTTCTTAAAGTAAATGGAATGAAATTTTACAAATATGAACTTAATATTTTTGCACTACTGCCCATCACATTTTTATAAGAAGTTATTAAATTAAAAAAAAAAAAATCAAACTAAAAAGAACATAAAAACTTATGATTTTACAAGTATATAAATTAAGAAATATTTCGCAATTCCATTTCTCACAAGAATAAGACAATTTCTCATAAAATATGTGAGAGATTACGAGACATTTTTTCGTCGAAATAATTGTATAATTTATGCAGGGAGCTTGACACATTTGACGAAATATACAATAATTTGTGTGATGAAATTTATATTCCACGCTTCTCCCGCAATAAACTCTTAAACTGACTAATTTGAATGCAATTTATTAAGAGTACAACTTAAATTGCTTCTTAAAATGCCATCCATGCCATCGAAATACTTGAGACTACGTGGGAAATCATCTATTTAAGAGATTATTAAGTAGAAATAACTTCTGCCTCACAAGGCTAGTGATTTGATAAGATAAAAGCTTCATGACTATTTTCATGAATAAAGCAGGTAAGATGGCAACAACTCGAATTTTTAGTTTTTCATTCTATTTTTTCATTTGCTGTAATCTTTTACTTTGAAAAAAAAATGTTTATCTTGGTCACTCAAAAAACCAAAAGTTTTGTTTAAGGAAATACTCTTGTATTCAAAAAATAATACGTAATTCAAATGTTTTTTTCAATTTCTACTACTATTTCACATTTCCCTATATATATTTATAAGGTTTTTCAATTGTTAATAAAATAATTTTTATTGATGAACCCAAGCTCAAATATATTTTCTTAAACTAGTAGTGGATGACACTTGATGTTAATGAATTAATAAATGAAAAAACTGTATTAATTAAATTTAATTTTAGTTTATAGGAGAGAAAAAATTTCTCTTGTATAAGATAGTTAGCAGGTTAAAAATTAAGGAACCCTCAGTGACGAAGCATGTAGATGGCTGGAAAAAATATGCTTTTTCAGATTTTTTCATTTTGGGTTCTAGTCTATCAAAAAGGGAAAAAAATGAAACACGTGAATATATATTAGCGAAAGACAGAAAGTGTGTAAGTGGGAGAAATAATTTTTTTTCTAATGTAAATAATGAATGAAAATCATTTAACAAAATCTAATTAAAATAAAGTTTTTCTTTGTTTATTTAAGTAGGAATCTACTGTAAATTTTTAATGCTACTTGTTGTTAATTAAATTTGATTTTTATGAAAAATGGAATAAGTTCGTTTATGGTTTGATTCTGTTGATCGCTATGCTTCATTTTTTATAAAATGTTTGTTTGAAGCTCAATGGTTATTTTATACACATGAAGACTAATTAGAGACCGGGATCAACAACTTATAGTTTGAATCTCTACAAATATTTAAGCCCAAGATGAGATTCAAACCCACGAGTTGTTGGACCGAAGAAAATATCGTTAAGCGTTCGGCTACTAGCTCGGTTTTTTTAATACAAGGATAATTTGGCTTAGCTAGTTTGCTTTGATTTTCTAAAAAATGACATTTTTTCTGTGGTTCATTTTATATACACATATTATCTATGCATGATATTGTTTCGTGATTCGAAATGACAAAATATTTGGGGCCAAAAATTAGAGATATAGAAAATGATTTGGAATGAAAAAAGGAAATAAAAATATTAATTTAAAATACGGTGTTGTTGTACCAGAATACTTTTTTGCACCCCATATTTGTGCTCTACCAAATGGGTGGAAGCAGCTGGTTGGAATCATCATTTAGAAGCAAAGGTCAAGCAGAAGAACCGCAAATGCTTAACCTGCTTCTCCCAGAGGTATAATTACACTTGGAAGACATCGGCACTACAGCTTATTCATCGAGTCCCAGCCACCTTTAGAGAACTCGACGGATCTTCAGTTAAATCGAGATTTGAACTCACTATCTTTCGATTATAAGACGCACTAACTAATCAGAACACCACGGTCAAATGCTTTTTTGTTATCATTTAAGGGAGTGCAATACAATAAGTTTTTAAATTCAGGACTGTGTGAGTATTCTTTAATGAAAGCGTGAATTTACGCTACTAAATTTCTTTGCACACGTTACATATTTAAAAAATTTTGCAAATGTTACATTTTTAAATTTCTGCAATGATTACAAATATTAAGTTTTTGTAATTTATTTTAGCTCTGTTTCTGACTGTTTTTTAAGCACAATCATATTCCTTTTGTTTTCAATAAATACCGGTTATTTTTAGAAAAAAATACGTATAAATAACATCTAGTGAAACCCCAATTTTCACTAATATTTGTGAAAATTCGAACTATTTTTAAATAATACTCGCATATTAAGCACCTTATCATAAAATTTGATATTCTATGTTTTATACTAGGGATAAGCAATCTCTATTAAATTTTTACACAACACTATTTTTAAGATAAGTCAAAATAGTGGGAAACAATAAAAGTAATATAATTTAATCTCAAGAAACCTTTTTTTTATGTGTATAACTGTTTTTTTTATGTGTATAAGTTACACAAAATATTTTCAAATTTCAAAAGGTAATATTTCAAATTAGTTTTATAGAGAGAGGGCTTATAGGAAAAATTATATTCTCATAATATATATATATATATATATATATATATATATATATATATATATATATATATATATATATATAAAATCACTTAATAAAGTACGCTTAAAATAGGAAAAGACTTTCTCAGGTGTCACATCTCATAGAATTGAGTAATTTTATGTATTTGAGTAACGCTGTCCAAAACTAAGTTAAAATTACATTTTTTTAAAAATATTTTAAGTGATATCATTTTTTATTTATATGGGTAAATATAAATTCTGTAAATTAAGGTGCGGAAGTCCAGTGGGGTAGTGGTAGTATATTTCATGCTCCTAAAGCACAAGTCAAAGATTCTATCTCCAGGCTGGGCAAGGTCGACTCAGCCTTTCACCACTATCAGTGGATCGATAAAATGAATATCAAGTATATTTGGGAACCAAACATCAAGCTGACAACTTAACCAGGTTTCGCATTAGACTGACCACTTAACTGGTACATAAGCTTTGCACTTCAGAACTCTCTGTCAAGAAAACAGATATGAACACTGAAGGCCTTGCTGCCCCCCCCCTGATGTGCGGTCGTGCAACAGAGTTTAAATTAAGAAGAGAAATATAAGAAATAGTTTCATATTATGTATATATATATATATATATATATATATATATATATATATATATATATATAATGATAACCAGATAAAATAAACTTTCTCATGTACATCAAAGAATAGAGTACCTATTGGTTATCGGGACAAAATCATTACCAAATGTTTTCTCAAGAAAGTTTTCCCCAGTTTCCTGCATTTGAGTAATTCAAATCTGAAAATTTTTAAATCATTTTACCGATTCTTTCTCATGGTTTAATATTAATGTTTAATTCTCATGGGTTACGAATACATTTTTTCATTTTTTAATTACTATTAATCATTTATAATTTTTTTAATGTATATCTTTGATTTTCCTTTCAACAATGTTAATATTTTGGTAATTTCATTCATCGATTTTTTTAATGAAGTGTAAAGTAGCTCCCAATTACAGAAAAGTACCTAAAAATGGTAAACCTTTTCCCTAGAAAAGGCTTTTAAAAATATAGTTTTATCAAATCTAAAATAAATAGCAGGATGTTTTATTTAGCAGGTACGTTATTGAAATTCTGATTCTCTTAGCTTTGCCAAGACCAATATTTCAGCAACCTACATGCGCAATGCAAGTTCGAATATTGTGCGGACTCCATGGATATTAAGTTTGCAATGAAAGCACTTTGTTTTGTCATTACGGAACAAATCTTATCAAACGTGTTAGTTGTTTGTGTGAAGTTAAATTTACAGCCCATATAATTAAATTCAAATATCATTCAAATACAGAAAAATTAACCATATTTTGCCAGAGTGTAAAAAATAATTTGTTTACTTGTTATAACAAGAAATTCACTGTAAAAAAATTAATGAACATTCAGTTATGAAATTCTCCTGTATTTAATAAATATTTTTGTTACAAATCAATAAAAAATCTTTTCATAGCTTATTTTTAAACATTTGCCATGAAAATGAAAAAATAATCTTATCTCAGCTTTTATGCTGCTCCACAGGTTTTTGCACAAATAAAGCACTGCACCCAAAATTTGTAAGCCGTGCAAAAACAGGCATGAAGTTTTTTTTACACACGTCACACAAATTTTGCGTATAAAAGGTAATACAACTGTGATCCACAAACTAAAGCTGATCCCGAATCATTACAAGCATTCAAAAACTACGCGAGTTTAGTTTGCTCGATTGCTAGATTCATTTTATGCTAATAAAAATAATTTACCGATTTATTTTCATCTCCAAACACAATAAATATTGTTCAGTTTGGTTTTCATTTACCACTCTACAGATAAATTTTGCGTCCCATTTAGCATGATTGTAAATATTAAGTAAACTCCCAACCATTAAATATTTTGATAAAGAATATATCTTGAATAGTATATAATAGTACTTGAATAGTATATACTTGAATAGTATATATAAAGAATATTTTTACATTCACTGGCGAAGTAGTAATATATATTTGTAATGGTTTTACATTACTACTCATAATTATAACTCATGGTTTGGTTTATTGCTCAACGGACATTTTCTGTATGCGAGGATTAATTAAAAGAAAGAGGAAGGAGGATTTTAATGGATTATGAGCTATCAACTTCTAAACCCAAGATGAAATTCGAACCTACGAACTGTTGAACCGAAGATCAGGGCACTGACTATTTGGATGCCAGTTCAGCAGTACTCAAATGGTAGTGAATGCATGTAATGGGTTTTACAAGCATTTATTACTATTTAATAATGTTTTGTATGGTAAGGAATGTTCGTAATGGAATATTATAAATTTACGAACTGCTGAGCAGAAAGTCATAACACGAATTGTTCTATTCCTACCACAATTTATCCCAAAGAAGGTATTTTTATTTGTCACTGATAGAAATGACAATTTTAACAAATCAAAATAAAATATCTTCGTAAATACATTATAGTAAGGGAAAGAAATATAAGAAATCGAAACAGTCATACAAGAAAATTAAATATAGACGCATTCATATAGATAAAAATGTTTGTTCTCTGAAATTTGGTCCGAATTAATTTGAGAATAGCAACAAAGAAGGAATGAATTTATATCAAGATGTTGGCCACTCTCGTAAAGTATAATTATGAATTGTTTTATTTCGAAATTATGATCAAAATATTTGTAGATAATTTATATCGTAATAAATATTTGCTTGAGTTAGATAAAATGAGTGTTTACGAAGTAATATGCATCATAACGGAACAATATTCACTTTAAGAAAAAAGGCACGTGGTTTTTTACTTTTCAAAAATTGTTATCATGCGTGAAGGTGGAGAAAAAATAGGTAAAGCATCGGATGCTTTTTACAATCTCACATTTTAATTATTTAAAATGAATATATGCTAATTGAATATACAAAATTTCTCGTTTTGGAAAATCAAGATGGATTACTTAAAAAAAAAAAAAAAAAAAAAAAAAAAAAATTATATTACAGAAATAAAAATTGTAGGCAACCTGAAAGTGATAAGTGATTAAATACCTGATAGCAGTCTGGAATGTTGAGAGATTCTTTGCTTTCAGCGACGTAGCCGACGATTCCTGTGCCCCAAGGAATGCTGATCTCCTCTTTCTGTTGAATTTGCTCGATGGTCGAGCTGCACGACACGTCAAACAGCTGGCTAACTAAGCATCTGAAAGAACGACCATACAAGAATTATAGCTAAATGCAAAGGCAGTAACTGAACGATTGAAAGATATTTCAGATACCTGTCACATGAAATTTGGGAAAGTACTAATCGTTAGCATAAAATAATCTGGTAAAAAAGATTTAATAAATTTGATTTTATTTCCCTTTGGGTTATTTTTGCTAAAGAGGATTAAATGAACTAGCATCTACGATTAGCAATTGATTTGAAATCACTATTAGTATATTATCCTGGCGTGGAATTTCGTGCGCTCGAACCACAGAGTAGCGTTAATCCGTTAACCGTAAGATCAGCAAGTGAAGTTTGGCCGCAAACAGAGACTGGAAGGATGACCACCTTCTTCCTTTATGTTCCTAGAGCTGTTTGGGTTGGACACGAGTCCACGTTAATCTGTAGCGTCCAAAGTTATTCCATTGGTGTGGCGTAGATGTGTAGAGGAGGGTACGAATTATAAAGGTGTGACCTCGTCACCTGACCGTGGTTCAAAATGAATAAGTGCTAGGTAATTAATATTTAAATTTCTTTGACCTTAAAATACAGTTCGGAAATGCTACGGATGTATGCACATGAGATTTGGGTTGGTCTGTATATTGTTCAACGGTCATTTATTTTGCACATGAAGATTGATTACTTTGAGATTAACAGTTTAAATTGGATTCTGAACAAGTACAAACATCCAAACTCATGGTGGGTTTGAAATCATGAATTGTTGAATCGTTGTCCTGATGTGAAATCGAACTTACAAACTACTGAACTGATAGAGTGATAAACATTCAATAGCAAGTTAGAAAAGATTGTGACATAAAACCCTATTTCTAACCAATCAATGTACAAAATAGGACAAGCAGCGTTATTTTTGAAGATGTCAGCATATTTTTCATTTTTCTCTCTTATATTAAGAGAACAAGTAGGGCATTTTGTTTTGTTTAACATTCAACGGTCATATTTTTTCACACAAGGGCCAAATAAAGCACAAAACTAACCTTTAAAGTGGATTCCGAACCACTACAAACATCCATACCCGAGGTGAAATTAAAACCAACGAACAATTGAACCAAAGGTTAGAGCGTTAACCTTTCGGCTGACAACTCGGTAAATATAGAGAATATTTGATTAGAGAAAAGAGGAAATTGCTTCATTTGTCACTAATGGATCACTTTTTGCACACTTGAGCTTATTTCAAAACGCACCAATCAATTTTAAGTTTAAATCCAAACACAACTACATGCACCGAAAGTGCATGTAGAAGACAGAATTGTTTCACTGAAAATCAGATTGATAAACATTTAGCTGCAAGGCATACCCATTAATGCAATCGCCCTCAACATATGCAATTATTTTCAGAGCTAGTTACGTTTATTTTTCAATCGAACATCCTCTTGCATACACGATAGTTAAGTAGACATTAGGACATTAGGGGATCGAGTTGGCGAGGCTTAGTACCAGAAGCCGAGGCTTCTATTCCTAAATTGCCCTGCCCTCGACAGAACTAATTTAATACCTGCTACCCTGCGAGTTCACCGCCACGGTGTACCTCTCTGCAGAATCATATAGCAGGTCCCTCTCGACACCACGAGAAATTCCCGTCTTTTTGTTCGGTACTTTTCCTTGGACTTATGGCACCTTTATGAAAGATTTGTCTTTCAGAACCATGCTGATTAGCAGTGCCTTTATCGAACCGTCAAATCCTTTAAGTCAGTTCTCAATCTCCCATACGTCAGCTGTCCCGCCTTCCGGGGCTCTCTGGTATTCCATCATTGGAATGTCATCCGACGCTATGGACATGATTCTCTTAAGAATCGACCAATTACGCCGGTCCAGGATGGTACTCAAGTTTTCACTATCGTACACCAGTTTGCTCCGTTCATCGGATGTCCGATTACAGTGCAGGACATAATGGAGACAGTCTCCTACTGCGTCACATGAGCGACATAACTCACTTATCGGGTACCCTCTCTTATGAAGATACTCCGGTACACGTCCATGTCCAGTCGCAACTTGGGCGACAGTTGGGTTACCCACAACCATCCTTTCAGTCACAGTGCCACAGAATCGAAAGGTCTGCCGGCCCACCTCACATGTTTCCCATCTTAATTGCCATGCCTTCAGAGCTTCTTCACGTAGCACCTTAAGAAGGTGCGACCTAGGTCTCGGTAGGTCTAGCGTCGGCTCTAGTAAACCCGTAGCTTCCTTTGCCAGTTCATCTGCTCTTTCATTTCCAACCGTGCCTTGATGGGCCCGGACATAGTGCAAGTGCACCTCCCTGTCACTCGAGACCTCCAGGTATAAGCCCTTTACTTTCAGAACCAAGCTGTTATGATTATTCGGGTCTGATAGGGAGTATAGGGACGATAGCGAGTCGCTATAGATATTGCAGGCGCCCCTCCCTTTGTATACTTTGAGCCATTCTAATGTCAAGCTTAAAGCTGACATCTCGGCCTGGAATACAGAGTTCTCATTGCCGAGCCTGGCACCACCAGTAACAATCTCTGACCCAAAGTAGTAAATTACAAAAGCCGAACCGACTTTTCCCTCTATACCAGACCCGTCTGTGAAAGCTTCCAGGCCTTCACCCTTTGGTCCTTCATAATCGAAGGGCACACTTACCCTGTCCGCCGGATGGAAAATCCAGATATCGACCCTGAGGTCAATGTTCGCCGGGTCCAGGTGCTTCTCGTAGAAGATAGCGCGCCTACGGTTTACTAATACCATGAGCTTCGTGTATTCTATCTTTGCTTTTATGTCTAGCGGTAGGACACCCGCCAGAACTTGGACCGCGGCCGTCGAGACGGTACGGTAGCAACGTGTGATAGATACAAGTGCTGGTCTTTGCACACTCTGGAGATGGCCGCAGAAGGTGATACAATCCAACCTGTGGCCCCATGCACCTATTCCAAATAGTGCCATGCGTTCAGTTCCGCCCTTATATAGGCGTTTGAGTAGTTCAGGCTCTCGCCCGAACAGAGCTCTCGCCGTTCGTTGGAGCGTCATGGTCGCATTGACCACAGTTTGTCTGATACGCTTTAAATGGCCTGTGAAGGTCAATGCACTATCGTACAGAACTCCCAAGAACTTAAGCTCCTGTACAGCTTTGATCGAGGTTCCGTCCCACCTGAAAGTTGGAGGTCTCTTAAGTTTCCTCCGTCTGCTGATGGTCAGTGCAGACATCTTGCTCGGGTTGAACACCAGCTTATATGTCTTCCCCCATTTGAAGATTAAGCTCAAAGCCTCTTCCTCATTCCTCTCTAGCTTTGCTCTCGACTCCCCGGCAGCTATTAGGAGCATGTCGTCCGCAAAGGCAATCAGCCTAGCGTCATTCGGCATGTCCAGTCTCAAAGCGCTGTCTGCCACCAAGTTCCAGAACAGTGGGCCACTACACGACCCTTGCGGTACCCCTCTGTTGGATTCAAATTCCATTGTTCTACCCGAGCAATCGAATAACAATTTTCGTCTTTCAAAGTAGGACTTCACCAACTGGAAGATGTTTTCATGGCAACGTGCTTCACTCAGGAGATAGAGAACCCCAGGTCTCCACACGCTGTCGAAAGCACCCTGTACATCCAAGGATATTAGGCTAACATACTTTCCCTCCTCTTGGAAGTTCCTTATCGTGTCGTTAAGGCACAAATGCGCCGTGTCGCACGAACTGCCCGGCCTGAAGCCATGTTGGGCAGGGTGAAGTGCCTGAGTCTTCACCAGGTGATGGAAGATCCTTTGGGTGAGGAGTTTGTCTAGTACTTTGCCCATACTTGATAGCAGACAGATCGGTCTATAGGAGCGCGCGTGAGTCGCATCCTTTCCCGGCTTCTGAAACAGAATTAGTTTGGCATGCTTCCAAGTACTTGGGAAATGCTTTAAGTATAGACACTTGTTGAAGAGTTGTACAAATATCCCGGGATTTCTCCCAAAGATTGTCTGCACAACCTCCACGGGGATGGAATCCAGCCCCGGTGCCTTCTTTTTGGCCATGCCTTTAATGACAGACTTGATCTCCACTCTACTAAACGGTCTGTCATTAATCGAACTACTGTAGGAGTTTGCCAGACCCCTCATGGTGGTGTGTAAGTAGTCCTCATTTACTGTTTCGTCAACCGGGAACAATTCTGAGACAATTACGGAGACGGTGTCCTCTTCGCTATCGGTCAGAGTGCCGTCTCCCAATCTGATGCTGCTTAATGGTGCGCTTTTGACAGCTTTACCAACAGCGAGTTTATACGGTAGCGAGAACGGGTTTGTTCTCATTACTTCTAGGCAAAACTTATCCCAGTGAGACTCTTTTTTCTGAGTAATGAGTCTTTTGTACTGGGCTGCGCTTCTATTGTACAGCGTTTTACGCCTTTTCCTTTCTTCGGAGTCGGTACATTTCTGAAACCTTCTCCGTAAAGCCCTCGTCTTATTGCGTAGCATTTGCAGCTCGTCGTCCCACCATGGAACCTGCTTCCTGGCAATAGTACCAGTATTTGGCCGAAGCCTCCTTTCGCAGATCCCCTTTATCGTTTCCGTCAATTCCAGAACTACCTGATCGAGTTCCTGTCCGGTCTTAATGGACTTCAATTTTGCCATGAGATCTGGTGCCTTTTTGCTAAAGTCCCAGCCCAGTCTCATGAGTCTGAACTTTCCCAATCTGTATCTAGGCATTCTGGTTACCAGCTTTTTGGGAGTAACTTTAAAGGAGACGTAGCTGTGGTCGCTAACAACGTTTTCAGCTACATTCCACGACGAGATAGCCGGCTGTAGGGCACCAGTCGCTATCGATAGGTCTATCCAGCTTCGTCCATTGACGGTTTCGAAAGTTGGTCCGAGGGTGGCATCATTTAATACCACGAGGTCGTTTCGAATGAGGAACTCTACAAGAGTTTCCCCTCGTCTAGTCCCAACTCTAGACGGACACTCGGGATCCCACATCGGATGCCTGGTGTTAAAATCCCCTCCTATGAGTACTCTGTTGTGGGTTTTAATGATCTTATCCAGAGTCTCAAGATAACCGTCTATTTCCGCTTTGGGCGGAACATAAACCGACACTATCAACAGCTTCTGATGCTGGTCTTTGATCTCTATTGCTACTATGGACGAGTCTACATGCTTTATCAAAGTCTTAATGTTGGTGTTAGTGACGACAACCGCAGCCCACCCGCCATGGTGGTGAATAACCGACCATGCATTCGGGAAGACCTCGATCTCGCCGTCCACCATATAAGGCTCTTGTATCAGAAGGATGTCCGATGAACCCAATTCTGACTCCTTCAGCACTTCAAGCGTGGCTGCCCTAGACCGCGCTAAGTTTACCTGTAAGATACCGTACTCGCTATTTGCGTTGGTTGTGTTAACCATAGTGCGTTCGAGTTTTAAGTCTATCACACTCTCTTCTGTAGGTCGGGCAGCGGGGATCTACAGCTTTATGCCCCGTGTCAAGCTTCAGCTTGAACTTCAAGTTTGCCTTGCTACAGTTTGAGCACTTTATAGACTTTTTCGGGCAATCTTTAAAAGAATGGTCCTCGCTGCACACCGTGCACGTCTGCTTTGTTTCCGGGCATTTTGACTGCAGGTGTCCGAATCTGCAGCACTTAAAGCACCGGGTAGGTTCCAAAAACTCTTTCACCCTATGGCGTTGCCATCCGATACTAACTTTTCCTTTGCTGAGTAGTGCCTTAAAGATCACTGGGTCGGTTTCCAAAACCCAGTGTCTGTCCTCCTCCTTGCCCTTTAATTTGAACACTACCTTCATGTGTCCATCGGGGAGGCTATTTTGGGATCTGAGTCCCTCTAATATATCGACCTCGCCGTCAGCATTCGGGAGGTCGTAGATTAATACACGGGGTAACCTCTTGGCTGGTTCCCTAGCACTTACTCTGCCCGCCAGTTTCTTAGAGATCTCCTCCTTGAGAATCTCTGTATCCTCTCTCTTTTTACATTCGATGGCTATGCCGCCGTTATTCAGAGTTTTAAGCCCTTGTACCTCGACTCCTAGTTTCCTAGGGTCAATGGAACCTTTAAGCAGGTCTCTCACGGTGTCGGAGGTCAAGTTGTCCTCCTTTGGGTAGACCAGCAGAGCGCTTGGTCTCCCCTTGACCACATTGGCATAGGACCTGGTCTGGTCCCTGCCTTTAGTCTGAGCAGTTTGGGCCTCTTTCTTATTTGCCCCGGTCTTTGCTTGTACCTTTACAGGTTTAGTTCCTGTATTTTTGCTATCTGTTTGGACGGCCGAGGACACCATCTCGGGCCGATCCAACGTGGGGGTATCCTTCCCACATACCCCTTTAACGAGGTTTACTAAGTCTCTAATGAGACTCTCAGCCAGGTTATGTTTCTGACATACCCGCATCAGATCGCTCTCCAAAGAGCGCTTTTTCTTGGTCTTCGCCAAGTCTGATTTTTTGCACTTCATAATCAATCTGGTATTTGTCAATATATGGTAACTAATTTTTTATAATCTCTTATGATAAACGCTTTAAAATAATATAAATCTATTTGTCTGCATATAAGAGATAAAGTTTTGAGCTTGTTCAGCTCAGGTACCAACTTTTGGTAACTTCCAGCGTACACGCCCGAACCGTCCCCGACACGTTTCCGCCACCATTTCCAAGCTGCAGTCAATGGTAACCCGCAAGGCTTCCTGTAATGTCGTCCGCCCTACTCCACCATGCCATGAGACTTTCACTTCCAAAAGAACCGGACCAACGTGGGGCTCATTCCACGGTCCCTCAATCCAACCGACGACCGAGGTAGTCAAATTAGACTGGGGAGGATTTCTCGAGGGCCTCTCGTTCCTCTTCCATTCAAGCCCCTAACCGCATGACATTGCGGGGCCGTTTCTTAAAAGCACAGCCAGAAACAGTTACGCCGTCCCCGCGCAACTACTAATATCCACCAAGTACCGATCGACGGTATTTCCACTGACCAAGGGCGAGGCACTAACCCCGTGATCCCAAGGCTGGTACTCCACGATCTCGGCATTAAAGCCAGACCGAATACCCAACTTCAACTTTCGCATTGACAGATAGGCGCCACCCTCAATCTTATATTTTATTTTTGTGCGGTGTATTGGCCCATGCCGCATTACACAATACGCACCACTCATACATCCTTTCATGCCTTTAAATATCTTAAATTCCATGTACTTAGTACCGAGCATATATACTCTTTCATTTGCCGAAAGTGCCCGTGAACACTTCCGGTTCCCACATTCATTCGACTTTACAAATATCTTGATAATATACCTCAATTGTTACAATGTTTTGAAAATTTAAATCACAGCTATGACTTACTGATAACCTTGCTAAAGATACTGGAAAAAGCTTCAAAAATATTCTTTACCATAATTCGACATTGAACTAGAAGCAGGTAAAGTAAATACCACGTGGTTAATTTTATTAATAGTTTTATGAACAATTTTCAAAGCTACTTCTACAAGTTATATTAGAAAGTTAAATACAAGTTTCCATAATTCGAGATATTTCAGAAGCTCTTTCTTTTATAAAATCTAGTATTTTTCAACAAAGGATACTATTCCTCATCATTCAATTAAAAAAAAAGTATCTTGCAGTCTATTCATTATTTTTCAAATAAAGTCTATCATTTATCATCCTTCAACCTATAATGACAGTCTGTATATATATCATTCATCCTTCATAAATATTCGTCATAAACATATTTTTATTACATAAAAGATCTGTCATTTATCATTCTTTAATAAACGCCTTTTTTTTCTTTCTCGCAATCAACTTCAGTAATTTACTCACATAAATATAACAAAAAAGAAAATAAATTACTGTAAAGCAAGTCGCGCAATAATGAAAATTAAGAGTACTTAATTAAAGAAATACATTATTAAAAATCTACTCGTGCTGAAGAGAAGACAATTACCCAACTTCCTAAATTCTTTTACACAATTAGCTTTTTTTTTTTTAATAAAAACTAATCATATTAATGTGAATGAATTAATAAATATATAGTCGGACAAAGAATAAGATTATGTGAATATGTTAAGAATGTAACAATCCAAATGCAAAACAATGCATTTTAACTCATTGTTGAAATTTTTAATATTTTCACTTATGTACACTAAATTTTAAACTTCATCATTGACATAAATCTAATAAATGTATAATTAAGGTAAATGTGTAATAATGTCACATGTATGTAATAATTAAGTAATTTTTGCAATATAGTTATTTATTCCCATGCAATAAATGAGAATAAATTTTAGCATAAATATAAATAGCAATGATTACATAATTACTTTTGAAAGTAATTAAAAATTAAATATTGTAAAAAAAAAAAATTTCGTTTTTTTAGAATATTTTCCATGTAAAAATTACAAGAAAGAAAAATTTTTTTCAGATCAGTGTTTCATTGATCTAATAATACCAATGTGCAGGATTTACTCTACAATTTAAAGTAGTTTTCTAATTACTATAAGGATTGAAGCTCGTGGTTGGCATGAAACCATGAACAGTACAACTAAATTCCAAGAGAATAACCAGTTAACTGCCAGCTGGTCTAGCACTTTATATTTTTTATTAATGTTAATGTAAATAAATTACTAAAGTATTGGGATAAGGTAGTTATTAATTAAAGGGAATAAATTAATAAGCAACTAGTTATGCAAAAGTAAAAAAAATTACTTTTTTATAGTATACACTTTGAATACTGAACCATTCGAAGATTTTTTTTATACACATAGAGAGGACGGATTTAATTTGTCGCTGTATGGATTAATATGTAATATATTTTATTTGGAGTATACTTATATTGGTGAAATAAAGATTTTTGAAACAGCGTTGTAGTTATAAAATATAAATAAAACAAAACAAGAAATATTAATATGGAACGACTTTATAATAACTTATAAAGTCGAATAATTTTGTATCTTGTGGTAGTTTTCAAAATGTATGTATGTTGGTAAATGAAAAGGTACCTAAAAGTTTTCCTAAAACACATCAATGACTGCTTCTTGTTTTTTAAATTTAGATGATGAATCAAACTAATCCACCGTAATTTCGCCCAAATGAGGAAAAGAGAATCTCACTCGTCAAATGTACTCGAAGGCTTAATAAAATTTTCATTAGTACAAAATAATAAAATCACATTATCATGCAAATAAATTACTAAAAACCTCTCTTTAATTATACATGCATTATAAAATTGAATAAAAGAGGGAACACTTTAGGGAATGAAAAATTAATGCGGTTCGAATCAGTTAAGGTAAAGACAGCTTTCTCTCACCTGTTTGGATCCCCCTTCTCTCCCCTCACGAGGAAGAGCGAACACCTGTCCGCGTCGGTGAGGATGCTCACATTCTGCAAGATCTTGTGGCACAGGCTCCTGATTTCGAGATCGTTGCAAATGTCCTTCACTAACTCGAAGATGAGCTCTCTCTCGTCCAGCGCCCTTAGCTCTTGTCGGCTCTTGCGGCCAGCTCGGTTCGTTAGGGGCTGTGCAACATCCCCAGGGAGGGGCAGCGTCAGAAAGGTGGGGATGCCATCCACCGTGGTGTTCACGATCGGCCTGAAAAAATAAATTAAGCCGGGAATATCATCAGTACTTTGAAATTATCAATAACACCGGCTGTGGTTTGCTTGAGTGATTATTCTCATGTTGACATCAATCTAAGTATGCGTTATATTAATTGGGAAATGTCCTAATTAATAAAGAGTGGCTGTTTGAAAAATGAGTAATGGACACTTGCACATAAACACGAGTAATTAATTCGAAGAATACAGACAACTAATGAATAAGCAGATAATTTATTAAGCACTGATTAAAAGATAAATGCCTTAACAAAGCAGAAAAACGCAACAAAATTAAAAGAATTTAATGAATTATTGATAGAGGTGACAGAAAATTGCTCGCTAAAAAAAAAAAAAATAGCAAAATGGTAAATAAGTAGGAGACATTGGATTATTCTCAAGTCATAAAGCGTGTCTTTAATAACACTTAAATGAGTTTGTTTAGTATGATAGATATTTATATTATTCTACGAAAAAATGTTAATTTCAGGTTTTTTGGGGCAACTAATTATAGCCTTCATTAATCAATTCAATAACAAGGCTTTATTGCATTATGTTGAGTTTATCATTGCCATTGGTTAAAAATGTTATTCAGAATATTTTTTGAACTTGTTTTAAATTTAAAATTCTAATTTTAAAAGAAAATTCTAAATTTTTGTTCTTTTAGAAATTTTGTTTAGAATATTATTTAATTTAATTAAAAGTAAGGCTAAAACAGATAAGAATAAAATAATTTAGGGATTCTGACATTGAAAAGAAATTTGTCAACCGCTATTTTAAGTGTGATATTTTTAAAACGGGCTATATTTTGGATAACCCAAAAATAGAATGATGTAAAAGCCGAAGAGATGCTTAGATAGCTTTTTAACATCTTAAGAGAGTTTTTTCCTGATAGGGTATTATTTCATGTACCGCTAGTTAGGAAACTAAAAATTAAAGTAAAACCCCTGAAAATATATATGACTAGTTAAACTTACAGAACTCTTGCGAAGAAAAGTAAACTAGAAATAATAAATCCACAATGCAAACTTTTCACAATGTGTTAGTTTTATAATCTTTCTTTGCTCAATAGAAAGTTCTGATATCGATGACATTAGTAAATAAATTTCTAATAACTGTTTTATTTGTACCACATAACAAGAAGCGTAAAATACATAGGAATTTTTAAAAGAAATGCAAATAATGAACTGTTCTTTTTTAAAAGTGAAACTATTTTAGGAGGAAAACATCTAAAAATTCCATATCCACAAATTTGTCAAACAAATAACTTAATCAAGAAAGTACAAATGTAATTCTTATTTCCTGGCTCACCATTAAGCATTAAACTTGAGCTTCTTACAGTAAAAGAATCCGTTTTAGATTCCAACTAATAAACAAAAAAGCTAGATGTTATATTTCAATATTTTGCACGGGTGCTTGCCAAGGTTAATGATTTTCCAGTTCTTTTGTCATATTCTGTATTGTGACACATAATTACATCCTAGAAAAAGTGAAAGAATTGGATGTTTAAATTTCAGAAAATGTCTTTCACACCATATAGTAAAAAGACTATCTCCTGTTCCTTTCCAATAACTGGCATCGTGTTCAAAACTTCAACCAGGAAGAGTAGAGTCCTAAGACAAGCTTGTAGGGAGAAATCTGCCAAGAAATTTTTATCACATTTAAGATATTTTAAATACTATAAGTTGGAATTAGTTTGCCAACCTACTATCACCTGTAGCATACTATGCATCTTTCAAAGTTATTCAAATATAATAAGTTTGATTAAATGGCAGAAGCAATCATCGACTAGTTCTGGATACAAAATTTAAATGGATTTCAATCTAAATCCATTTCGGAATTCAAGTTTATAGCTTGAAATAGTCATTGATGACTGCCATGGAATCCAACTGGTTTCCACAATTCAAGTGAATTCCAGTCTTAATCAATTTGGAAATTCAACGTCAATTTCATATTCAGCTCCGAAACCTAACGTCATAGCATGAAAAATGATCAGCCATTGCTCTGAAATCTAACGTCAATGCCGGAATCTAGCATCAGCAACAAACAATCGATTATTGGTCTGGAATCCAAGCGTTTCCAAAGTTTATGTGGATTCCAAGCTAAATTCATTTCGAAATCAAGTTCAAATTCAGTTTCAGAATCCAAAGTCAGAACATAAAACAATTATCGACCTTTAGTTTGGAATCTAATCGGTTAGATTGATTACAATCCAAAGTAAATATATATTCGCAAGGTAAAAACCAACCTACAATTGCTGATTTCTGGTCATTTATGTTACAATCTAGGAACAACTTTCTTATGCAAGCAAACTGTTCTATGAAGTGCTTGAAAATAATTCTCACCTAAGTATTCCGCTCCTTTCAAATTCATGAGCTGATATTTTACGTACAGGAGTGGATGCACCAGATCCGGGAGAAGTAGGGCTGGACTCGGTAGAGGAATTGTCCTGCACCAATCCCTGAGGTGCCGAATGTGACAACAGCCATGAATCCACCATCTGACGGGAAGCCTTTCGGACGAAGTAATTGTACACGAAATGAGGATGCTCGTCCAGCCACGATTCAATCTTTTCCATTTCTAGAAAATAAAAACCCAAAGTTAAAATTCCAAGAAAATAATTAGATACACATTACAAAAGGATTTTGGTTTGACTTGGGGATTTAGAAAACCCTCTAATCCTTTCCAATAATAATTTTTTCTTACATTTTTACAGTTTTATATATTAAATAATTTTTAAGTGTATCCCACGGAAATATATGGAACTCATTCCATCCTTCTATATTAGAAAAAAAGTAATTGCTTGATTAAACACATTAATTCCATTTAATTTAGTTTACGGTAAATTACGATGAAATATATTAGTAGTATTTCTTATATTTCACCGTATTTATTCTACTTTAATATGTTGATATCATGATTAACATGGGAATTGTTATATTATTTTTGTCTTCATTATATATATTTCAAAACTTCATGAATAAAATATTATAAAAAAGTATTTTAATAAAATCACAATAGTTTAAAATGCCAATAATTTAATTTAATCATAAAACTAAGCTTACAAATTTATGACATTATCTACTTGCTTAATAAAATACTTAATGAGGAACTGTGAAATTTGTTTCACAGAATTGCATCGATAAAACTTTAAAATTAATATTTTGGAAAGATAACTACAATCAACATAAAGAAAGATCACTTTTTAAATATGTAAAAATGAATAAGATATTTGATACCGCATACCCTAACTATTGATGTTCATAGTAAGGTATTTTTAATATGCACTCCATAAACTGCCTTCCAATTGGACATTTCAGTTAGGTGCTATAAATTTGTTGCAATGGTGGAAGTATGGGAAACTGACAAGCACTCATGTCTACAGACAACACAAAATTATTTCTTTTAAATCATATTTTGCACATGAAGTCTTATTGAATTAAACAGGATTCTGAACTAACCCAAAAAAACAACTCAAATCTGAAATTGAGAAAATAACCAACAGGAATGAACAAATCGAAGAACAGAGCTTTAACTATTCGGCTATCATCTATATTTGAAAAATGCACATACATAAATCAATCATCTCTCGCATGAATTTTACATTAGTATTTAGAATCAAACTTATAGCCTTCCACTTCAAAGAACATGGCTTAACGAGATTCCATGGTAGAAACAAGTCAAATAGTTTTTGCAGAAGGTAGAAAAATATGCACAAATTAAAGAAACAATAATGAACTTATCTTCAAATAGTTAAAGAAAGGTAAATGATTGTATTTAATTTTTAATTATTTTAAAGAATCAACTCAATAATTCGTATGCAACTTTAATATTTCCATTTGCCGATCTTACTTTACATCCTCATCTATGTGGAATACGCACTTAGCGCGACTTTTATCAACCAAATATACAAGGAAGAAATCTATACTCATGAGAAATTTAAATTTTCTACGGCAAACTTAATACGTGCCATTTATTATTCTGAAAACATGTAATTATTATTTGATGTAATATAATTACCTAAGTTTGCAAAGACTAAGTTTTCAAATAATAGCAGGAAAAACAGTAAATCATTTCTTACGAATGTTCTATTTACATAAAATAAAATTGAAAAAACAAATAATCTCGATGTATCAATCGGATAAGGGGAATGATGTACGGTTTTTTGCCCCAGAGAAAAAAAATGAAATTAAATAATGCCTCATTACAATACATAACCGGATGTATATTTCATAGCTGTAGTCGACAGCTTTCGAATAATTTAGAAAATAATTTATCATTAATAAGAAATATTTTACGGAGACGTAAATTGATATCACAGAAAATGTTGATAGTATTTATATATGTTTTATATACAAAATATCCAAACATAAAGAGTGAATTACATGTATTTTCTTTTTAATTCATATTTATACATGTTTTATATACAAAATATCCAAATATGAAGAGTGAATTACATGTATTTTCTTTTTTAATTCATAACTTTGAAATACACATTTTGAATTAATTAGGAAAAGGAATACATGGAATTTATAATCTATTGTGACGCCTTTTATGCATATATAACATATTTTATTTTTTTGAGATAAATTTTCATTAAACTCTAAATTTAAATTAAAACATTTTCAAAAACTTAGTTTATTTGTTTTTATTTTAACATTTATATTAGTAAAAATATTTTTTAACCATATAAGAAATAAAAATTTACTTAACAAAAAATAAAAAAATAACATTATAATTTATATAAAAATGTATGTTTAAAAAAATTCAATTCAACATTAGAATTTGCTATGTAAAAGTATTTTTATATGGTAGCACCATATTAAAAATAGATTTAAAAAATAGAGCAAACCAATTTCTCGTTTGGTTTGGTTTGATCAAGTTCTTTTTGCTTATGAGAGCTAAATATACCGGAAATAATTTAAAGTGAAATTTGAACCACAAATGATTCATGCTTAAAATGGGATTCAAACCCACAATCTGTTGAATTGAAAGAAAGAACGCAAAGTATTCGTCTGCTGTCTCGGCTTAGCTTCCGTTGAAATAGAGTCACAATTATAAATCAGCTATAAACAAAAGAAGTAAAACACTTGAAATTTATTTTCTAAAGTTAAGTAAATATTGAAGTCACATCTTATCATCAGCAGTTACCAATAGATTAAAGTCATAGGAAAAAGAATACTTCTTTCTTGAAGCGTGAAAAGTTCCGGAGTAAAGCATTACATTGCTTAAAGTTATTACATCTCGGGATAATCAACGTTACGTAAACATTAAGTATGGTTTAAATTAATAATAAATGCTGTAATCGTGCGAAGTGAAAAATAGTTTCAAGCTTTTCAAAGACCGATTTTGTTAATAGTTTCACTCTGTTGTGTAGTTGTTGTCAGTTTAATCTTGGCAAACATTCTGTGTACTTATAAATTAAGTTTATTGAATTTTAGCAAT
This sequence comes from Latrodectus geometricus, assembly GCA_026290005.1. Classification (NCBI taxonomy): domain Eukaryota; kingdom Metazoa; phylum Arthropoda; class Arachnida; order Araneae; family Theridiidae; genus Latrodectus; species Latrodectus geometricus. The sequence continues at coordinate 56,944 of JAPDSC010109239.1, forward strand.
TCTTTGTGCACACAAAAAGATTAGATCTTTTATTTACTTTCCTTATCAAAGTAGCAATTTAAGCAATCCATAGTGTATTTAAAGTGTTAAACATTTTGCTGATCGCTTAATTTGCGAACCGATAAGTTTTTACATATTTAATTCATCTTACACACAATTTATTTTTACTGCAATCAACATTTAAAAAGCTGATGCAGTAATAATCTTGGGATTTCGATGGAATTTTAACTTAATTATGATAAAATTAAAAACTTCTAAATTTTCTATTTAATTCACTTTCAAGTTAATCCCGTAGCAGTTTCAAAGGTAAATAAAAAATAGATAACAAAATATATCAACACTTTCTTAATTAGTAATTGATATTTAAATGCTTTGACTATTCAATTAAAACTTCATTTAGTCGGATGTATAAAACTACATCCTTAAATGAATGCCATTAAAATTTAAAAATGTACTTTAATTGTAGATTTTTAAACGGTAAATTTTTACATATATGAATTAGAAAATCACATGTTAATTAAAATCGAGGTGTTTCACATTTTACAATTTTCCTTCGTAAATAAGGACACAAATCGTATTTAAAAATTAAACAATTGTATTAAAAACTTAAATTAACAATACTTAGTTTTTAAATAATAAGAGCTCATAAAAATTTAATTATGAATTAAACGCAATTTCGTACTATTATACATTGGAAATTTCCAGGTTGATTCAAATTGTCAGAATTTGAGTGATAAAACTTGACTACTGACATCTTTTCTAACAAATTTGCTCAATTAGTAAGGGAAAAGCCTATTTTAAAGTAATTAAGAAAATTAATTGCTTACCATTTAAAATAAATGGCTTTGTTCTCTATCTTATTCCCAACTCAATTCCATGGAGCTTAGTAATTGCTCATTAAATGGTACGCAACTGAAAAAAAGACATCTTTTCTGCTTTGTTCAAAGGTTAGTGAACCGAAAAATGGTGGCGCAATTTAAAATGTTCTTAACACTGTCACAAAAAAACAGTCACTAAAAAGGACTGGAACAGAAATTTTCAAAAATTAAACAAATTCGAGGCCTTTGGTTTGGTATTTGAGTTACTTGTTATAATGCATTTTCTTCAACATAATTTTTCTGACAAATGAACCATACATTTTTGTTCATTATTAATTTTCTCTCTATATTACACCTAAAAATAATAAAAAAAAACTTTCCTTATTAAATCGCCGTATGAAAGCAATTTGACATGGACATGTAATTTACTTTGATTGATGATTTCTGCGATTTTTAGAAGCAAGGAAGGTAATTTGTTGAATTTTCATTAGTTTAAATTATATAACTGACTTCCAAGATAAATTAAAAGTATCAAATGAATTTCTCATAAAAATGTTAGGGATATATAAATTAGATTTCTCATGAAAATGTCAGCGATATATAATTTTACCTAATTGTGAAAAACAACTAAAAAAGAATAATCGCAACTTTTTATTGTTTTTATTTTGAAGACTTTTTAAAATTAGATATCCAACCCTTATTGCAACAAAAATTGATGGAGTAACTGTTTTTTCTAATACGAAAATTCAAACGAATATTTCAAAAATATATAGAAAACAATGCTTGCGTATTCAGGTAGGGGATATAATAAAACAACCATGCTAAGACCATCATGCTAATAGAGCATAAAACCACATTTATGCATCACCATTTCTTGTTTTTGTTGAGTTTTGCTGGGAAAAGAATGAATTTCAACCTGGTCACTTGAATCTCATTTACAGCTAAGAAGCCACTGACACTGCTGGAAACCTCAGTCGGCAAGAAATATCGATCATAAGTGAAACGAATAATGTAGATTTTCATTTACAAGATTTAAATTTTATGCAAAAATAAATTTTTTAACTTCCATAAAAAGATATGACGGAAAATATCCAAGATATCAGAAGTAGTAAATTAATTAAGAATTGATTTTTTTTTTACGAAATTGAGAATTTATACGAATGACTTTAATATTTTGAGTAGAACAAAATTAATAGAAAGCTAAGAAATTTTTATTTATTTCTCATATAACAATTTAACAATTGATAAATATTAAAAATAACTATTACGAAACTATGTAAAAATTTAATTATGAAAGCAATCTGTTATTCTTTAATTACTGTGGAGGAAATAATAACAAAATTATTTTTTATTACATAGAAAATGAAAGCTCAAAAAATTAGATTATAAATAGCAAAATATTAATTTTCTCTGGTTTAATGAATTGAATGTAAAATAATTATATTTATAATAGAAAAGAAATATTAAACAATGTAACGCACAATTGATATAAATCATGCCTTCTAATTTCTAATTCAGTGTTTTCCTAATGACATCTGAGTTTTCTTTAACTCAATTTTTAATATTTCGTGTTAATATTCATCAAAATGTTCTTATTTAAACATAGTTTCTTAGTAAAATAAAATAGAAATCATTTATTTAGTTACTCGATAAAAAATAAATAAAGACCAAAATTTATATTCCCTTAAAATGGCTTTAAGCCAAAACAGACGACTTAACTATAACCATGAGTTGACTATTATTCTACTAGTAATTAACAATGGCACAAATATGAAAATATTTTTAAGAAAACAATATTAAAATGGAGTAAATGAAAACAATTAAAGAAATGAGTTTGTAGAATTTCGGATGACTTTCATAAATTCTTTGTCATTTATCTGAAAAACCTGATCCGTTAGGAGAAAAAATATACTTTGATAAAACTACTCATAAATTTGTATTTCTTAATGGTTCGCAGAAGATACACTTGACAGTTAATACTTTATCGTAAAAATGCTTGGTCAAAGTTATTCAGATTGAACTGTTATTAAATATTTTCCAACTTTGAAGAGAAATGATATAATATAATGACGCAATAAATCAAAGTAAAATGACAATGGATCGAACTGCGAATATTGAAAAGACGTAATATCCATTTTTTAAAATAAATTCATTAGGTATTTTGGTTAGTTTGTCGGCCTAAAATCACTTTTTTGCACATAGGTTTGGATTGGTTTGTTCATCACTCATGAAATTCATTTTTTACACACGAAAGCTATTTAGACCATTATCAACGGTTTAAAGTAAATATAAAACTACTGCAAACATCAGAGTCCAAGGTAGGATTCGAACCCACTAACTATTGAACCGAAGGCCAGAGTGCTAACCATTTGTCTTCCAGCTTTGCCTTTTGCACACAAGAACTAATTACAGTTATAAATAAGCAACTACACTTGAAATAAATTTTGAATTAAAATCCCTCTTTAGAGATATGAATCACAGCATAGGATTACAAATGAACATTAAGATCAGTTTATAAGTGCCTTAGTTTCTAACAAATTAAGTTTTTGCTTAAAGTTTTTAATTTTTTTTCAAAATTCAGTTTTATTTAAATTAGGATGATAAAATATATTTCTATCTTATTAAAATGAATAATATATAATCTCTGTATGTTAAAACTGAGATTATATTAATGATAAAAATTCATTAGTCCCATTTTTAGCACTGCCTCAATAAATTAAAGATAAAATCAAATGTGCCTTAAATATATTCTTATAAATATATATTACTATTAAAATAAAGCTTAGAAATGAATATTTTTACTTTAAATAAGATTCAAGAATACATGTTATCATGAGTTATGGACATAAACCATGAAATATTATTTAAATATATTCAGAATTAAGAGTTTAGAATCTGCAAAAAAACACACACAACCTGAATGAAAACTTAATTTTATAACGATTTGAATAATTTATTATTTATACACAATTTATCTACAAAAATCTAGGAGAAGATCTCAACATGCTTTTTTTCACATGGTTTTTATGTCTTACGTAAAAAAATCTTAAACAGCTAAATAATTGTGCATATTTTTTTTAATATTCAGAACGTATCTCAAGAAAATATCTGTCACCATAAATTTTTTGAGGACACTTCATTTACGTATCATGTTTTCAATCTTATTTGAACGATTTTTATTTTTGGAAATGAATCTAAATAGAAGCTGCTGAAATTAATAAAGAGTCAGGTATTTTTTTTCCCCAGAATTAAGGAAATTTAACAAAGATAATTGGAACTAATAACTATTTATAAATAGTAAAATATGTTAAAAAAAATGATGTTCGACTCTTTCCTATTAGACCATAAAATATGTTAAAATCATATTTTAGAAAAAACATATGACGGTAATGAATCGAAAAGAAACAATAACAATCATTTTCAACATCTAAAAGTCAATTTTGACGAAAAAAAATCCTTTTCAGTTTAAAACACTGAACATTTTTTGATAATTTGAATAAATCAAGAAGTTAGAAAGAAAAAGTCGCATTTTTCCAGGAAAAGATATATTACGCAATAGTATATGTATTACTATTAAAATTGGGAATAAAATATATTTTTAAAATTTTAATAATGTGCAAAAATTATGTTTTATTAGAATTATTAGAAAATACCCGATATATTGCCAAAATCAATCAAATGATCAATTTCTATGACAGCGACATTAAGAAAAATTAAAAAATATTAATTACTAAATTTTATGATATTTGTCCCAGTTTCGAACTACCGATTATTTTACACAACAATTTGAAAATTTTGTAAAAATGTTTTTAATTTCCAAAAAAAGAATACAAAATATTAAGACTACACATTTTTAAATTTACAAATCTATTTCACGACTTTGGATGAGTTTTATTACTTTATATATAAACAGGTTTAATTTCCGATAATGTAGATTAAATTTAAAAACTAGAAATTATGAATGATTTATATTATAGTAGATGTTCCTCAATTTGTTTCCACTGATAATCAAAGGTATATGTCAAAATTCTATTCAATGTTCTAATTTGTCAAGTTATAATCGATGAATTAAGTATAGAAACCTGTTAAAAGACTGTTCGGGAAGAAAGTTGTAACCTTAAAGTCACTGATTAATTAATTGATGTTACTCGAGAGCAATGGGCGTTATCTTACGTGTTCTGAGTAAAATTTGATTACGTAAGTACAAAAGCTATGCAGAAAATTCGAAAATAGCTAATGTCTATTTGGAAATAAATGTTGAATAATTCTTTGTAAAAAAAAAAAAAAAAAAAAAAAAAAAAAAAAAAAAAAAAACCCTAATTGAGGTTATTTTCAACATAACCTCAATGATTTGAGATTAATAGGCTAGATAGTGCTGCCATTGCAATGGCAACAATATAATTGTGCAATATTCAGCGGAAAGTATCGAGAAGACAAAAAATAAATTAATATAAACTATTAATATTCAAGCGCGGAATTTCATAAATAGCAGGTTGGTTGGTTTATTACTCAACGGTCATTTTTTGCACAAGAGGTTTAATTAGACCGGGACTTATGGTTTAAAGTGGGTTTTGAACTACTACAAGCATCTAAGCTTAATGTGGGATTCGAACCCACGAACTGTTGAACCGAAGGGAAGCACTAACTATTTTCCTGGCTTCATAACAACAGGTGTCAATGACTCATTTAAGTTCGTTAATATACACTAGAATTGTTTCTAAATATTAATCTACATGGATAAGCAATTTTCTATAGACCACAATAGCATATCTCAATGACCAAGTTTTATTTCGGCAATGTATACAATTTCTTGTTATGTTTTATAATAGACTTTTTCTCCAAAAAAGATTTTCAAAATATTAAGGACAAAAGAAAAACAAACATTTCATATAATTCGCATTTTTTTTAATTAATAATATGGTGAATGAAATTCTTTATTAAAAATACAAGAAAATATTTCCACACATAATTTGTTTGTCTCTCAACGGCCTTAGGTGAGATTTGAACCCACGAACTGCTGAACCGAAGACAAGAGCACTGAACTGGCCAGCAAATGACAAGGCTGATATTTTACATTGTATTTCATTCTTACACCAGGCTCTAAGTTCCAGGGAATTAATAAGGTGCACAGGATTTATCAGTGCAAAGGCTTCAGCTGGAAATGGACAAAACCCGCAACCAGTCGAAAGATTTCCCTCATACGTGAAATTTATAAACTCGTAATCCTTTCGGAAGAAACACAAAAATTTAACAATTAAATTAATTTAAGCTTATATCACAATATCAATTACCACTTTTTTAATTTTGTCGTAACAAAGAAACACAACTTTAATTGATTCTTTTGTTCATGTCAGAAGGTCATTCATAACACGTGACATGAAACTGTATCCAGCGATAAGAAAGACACTTATATAACACAATTTTCCCTAAGCACAATAATTCATTGATATAAGAAAATGGCGCCTGGGAGTCCTTAATCTCAATGATACGTTGCTGCCCATTGGTATGTAAATTGGTTAACCCGTATAATTTGAATAAAAAATTGCAATAAAGATCAGTGATAAATTTTGTAAGCATTCAATGCACGCCATTTTTCTATCAGGTAAATTGCAAACGCTATTATACGTCTTGCAATCGGCATCTTTTTCAGCATGCTAATTCATCATTTTTAATGAAATCAGTTACAGAAAATACAGTAGTTAATTGTATTATTAAATAGAATACAATTGATACATTATAGGAAGGTGTGCCGATGCAATTAACATAAATAAGTACAAATATTAAGTTTGGATAAGTGATACCTCAAAGGAAAACGGTTGCACAATATTTTAAAAACCAATTAAGTTCGGTTTGTTTCTTGCTCTACGGCCACACGAGTTTCAGACCAGAGCTTGCAATTGAAAGTGAAAAATCTGCAATTCATGCATTTACAATGTGAGTTTCATTTGTTTGTCGCTCAGTTATCCATTTTGCATATGATAGATCAATCAGAGAAACATAGTTTAAAGAGGAAAAAAATCAGTAACAAATGTCCAAACACACATTTAAAGCAAGTTTCATTTGATTGGTTTGCCATTCAATTGTCATTTTGGCACAAGAGAGCTCATTGGTCGAAACCTAGTTTTAAGTAGATTTCGTTGAAGGATATTAACATTTAGATTTGATAAGGTAACGCAATCCATGATAGTTGATCCCAAGGATAGAGCACTAAAACTCGTGCAAACTCGTGTTCGAGGTGAGTTGAATGCGAGAACCAATAAAATGAAGTCCAAAGTTATTTGAGTATACTAATGTTGAAAATTAGCATTTTTTAGCCCTTTATTTTCGTATACACAGTAGCATTTTATTTCAATCCGATTTATTGATGTTCGTGATTCATGAACACTTAATAATTATTATGATATATATTTAATATAAATACATATTTATTATTATTAACTTATAAAAGAAATCTTCTCTCTGATCAAGAATATATAAATAATTCTTTTTAAAATTTGAATTTAATTCCTTCCAAGGAAAATTATACAAACTACATCACATTTGTTATGTATTATATTTTAATAATTTTCGAATTTATATATATTTTTATAAATATCAAATTTAAATGTTTTTTCTTAAGAAAAATGAAAAGATAATGATTTTTCGAAAGTTACTTATGAACAAATGATGTTAGCTTTTAATTTTTATTTATCCTTTTTAAAAAAGCGTACTTTTGTCTCTCAATGATAATTTTTTCCATTCACATATATAATTCGAGGATTCTGAACTATTACAAACATCCATGTCTGCTTTGGTTTCAATGGTCATATTTTATATACGAGGGCTAATTAGAAGGAACATCCAATCCGAGGCGAGAATCGAATCCACAAGCTGTTGAACCAAAGGCCAGAGCGCTAACCATTCGTTTGCCAGCTCGGCATATTATTGAGTAGATATAATTTTGTTTTTTTAAACATAAAGAATATTAAGCTTTCACAGGACAGGGTTAAAAAAATCAAGTCCATCAAGTTAAAAATTTGTCAAAGAGAAAAGCTTTATATTATATAAACTGTCATTAACGAGAAATATAAAAGCGCCAAAAGTTAAGTCACATTCGTATTTTTCTGATGATGGATGTACTGCATGCACAATATGTTAATCCATTGTGAAAGATATTTAAATGGTTTTTTTATAATAAGAGTTATGAAGAATGGAATTTAGAGAAATGTTCTTTCCACAAGTCACTATCAGCAAGAATTGACCAACTTAGACTTAAGGAAAGTTTCCTTTGTTAGGTTTTATTATTTATTTGTTTGGAAGTTAAGGAAGTATGCTTACAATGTAACCATTAACTACAAATAAAAAGAAATAAAAAAAAAGCATTTGAATAATTTGACAAACGGATATCAGTTAAAATACCAAATTAGCTAATCTGCAGATTAACTGGTTCATTCTTTTAAAGTGCAATATGAAGCATTTGCCAGTTGTATATATCAAGGTATTGTGCACATTAATCACTTCTCTAAGATTAAAGTTTAATATATTGGGTTGTTCGGAAAATTATTTCGTTTTATAAGAAAATGAAAAACGTATAGCGAATAAAATATTTTAGTGAATTGCATATTGTAAATTCTAGACCAATACCTTTTACCATCTTTTTGGTCGTAGCGTGATTTCATACTCATAAAATGGTTGGTTTTCGCTAATAAAAAATTAATTCAGATGGGAAAAACGAAATGACTTTCCGAACCACCCAATATGTTTGTTTGTGTTTAAAAATTTAACATATGTTTGTGATATAAAACATCAAGTTAATACCAAGAAATATTAGATTCTATAACTTCATTCTTTAAACATCGATAAATAATATTAAGTTATTTTTCTAAATTGTAATACCTAAAACTATACTTGATTCTTTATATGATCTTTTTAATTAAGTGAGCATAAATCCTACCAATTTTGATTACGTCAACTTGATTTCTTAGGTATTCAGAACAAAATAACATTAGTTTAAAAGTATCAAAACGTTATTTTTTCCGATTAAAGTTACCTTCACTTTGACGATAGTTCCTTGCAAGGTAATACGCAGATTTTAGAAATGAAACAACTTTCATTTCTAACTCTTTTATTGATGACGCATGCTAATCAGAAAATGAATTGTTTCACTCTATACCACGAAACCATAAAATAAAAAACTTAAGCTTAAAGTAGTTTATTATTTTCATAAAAGCAAAATGATTATATTTATAATTTTTCTTAACTTTCGGTAACTTTTCTTAACTTCCGGTAGACTTTATTCTATTTCTGAGTATTATATCAAATTAATATCAATATATTTTTCTCCTACATTATTGATACTTAATTTACATTAAGTCATTTGCATCATATTACAAATTATAACCTTTACATAAAGTTTTAAACAAGAAAATAAAGATAGTTATCTTTTTCCAATAATTTTATCTCCAAGTTAATGTATCTCATTGTATAATTTATCTACATTATTTTAAAATGTTTATACATATATGTTGAAAATAACACATTTTGCAGTACAGAGCACTAAATGTTACATTAATTTTAATATTATGAACAATATATTAACAGAACTTGGCAATTAATGTCATTTTTAATGAAAAAGAGTAAAATTTTAAGATTTTATTATTTTCTAAAACAGTTGCTTAGTGTATATACATTGGTTTGCCTTGATTATTTCTAATTTTTTTGAAATTTTTAAGTATTCATTTTTTGTACCAGACTATTAACAAAAGTTAGTTTAAAGCAGATTCCGAACAATTGAAACCATATATACCTGAAATAAGAGTACAAATAACGACTTACCGATTTGTTTGTTTTCTAAGTGGTAATCTTTTTAACACACATTCGAATTAATTTGGCCGAAAAGCTTTACTTTAAAGTAGATTTCAAATTACTACAAATAAGCCTGAGGAGGGAACTGAACCTACGAGCTAATGAGCCGAAGCCTAACCATTAAGTTTTCAGAAACTAACTTTTCATAAACTTTCCTTGATGAAAAATATGATATAATTACCGCATAAACATCTATTTTAAGAATATAATATATAATTGTGTATAATTAGAAATAATTGATAATTTAGAAACTTTATTAAAGTGATACGCCTCCTTTTCCTTTGAGATGAAAATTTTCCTTTTGAGGCGAAAGAGTAGCGTTTCAATAGTTTGCACTCAACGGTCATTTTTATCACATGACAGCTAATTAGATGGGTCCCACTGCTGCTTAAAGTTGATTCCGAATATAACAAGCATCTGTATCCAATGTGGAATTCGAATCAACTACTTGTTGGATTCAAAGAGCTAACCATTCTGCTGCCAATTTAACATCGCAATACGAAAAAGGAGACAAAAATATGTTTTTAGATGATGGGATAGAAATTTAATAAAATTCAGTTAGTATTTACGTATTATCTCATATGACCGTTTTTACCCCAAAAATATAAAGCAAGGATTTGAACGCACTACCTTCCAGTAACGATAAGGACGCTCTACCTAACAAGCCACTGGGCTCTGAGAGAGAGGTTGTATTGGCTATCAAGATATTTGCTTGCGAGTATCCAAGAATTACTCGCGTGAACGACAAGTGAATACTGCGCTCCATCTATGAAATTTCTGCAAAACCATGTTTAATTGCCTAATAACATTTTAAATATATCATATAAGGTGTGAAATATTCAATAGCTAATTTTGCAAGTTTTAGGATTCCTGCCGTAACAAAACAAAAAATTTAAATTTCTATTGAAGTGTCAAAATTTTTTATAATTTCAAAAGGTTTGACTTAGTATTTAAAAATATATAAGAGGCAAACAAAGTTCTTGCCCTTTTAAATGACTCAAAAGAGCATGACCTATAGAATGTGTAGCCCATTGATAGTACTTGAAGTAATCACCATCTAGCATTTTTTGCAGAAGCCCGTGAGTACTTGACGCAATTTTGCTTCATTGTTTAACAACCTTCCCTAAAAATGATTGTTCATAGAAAAGAAAAGGTAGTAATCTGATGGTTCAGGGTCAGATGAGTAAGGATGTTGGCAGATAATCTCCCAATCAAGTTACTGTATGTTATTCCTGGCCACTCGCACTACATGCAATTTCATGTTATTGGTCAAGAACAGTACACTCTAGTGATTAATCAATGCTGGCTCCTCCTATTGCAATTTCTGTTACACACGTTCCAATTAATGCGAATACAGGTGCGTTATGAGTTCTTGTTCTGATGGTAGCAGCTCATGATGAATCACTTGACTAATTCACCAGACACAAAGCATAATCTTGCATGGGTGCACAGGTGGTCTTCCGCTGTGCGGGACTGCATCCTAGGGTAATACTGCAGTGATCATTCCCAGCACTATTCTGAAACGACTGACGTACTTGGTGACTTAATGTAGCAACGGATAATTTCCCTTTGAAATAGTAATTGATATTCCTATTCTCGGCTGACCAGTGTTTCAACCACATCATACACTAATTTGCATACTTATTCTCACTGCATTTAATGACAACCTGAAAACGTCAATAGCTTTCTTGTTGACATTATACAAACTTACTTTTTCAAGGTGTTTCTCTTGTTTTGTTCGCTAAATTAAAAATTTAGTTTAAACAACATTTGCTAATCAATGTCACAAAAATATATCATTTAATTAGGTTATTATTTTCATTTAAATAGTCATTTTGCAATTAATGTTTTTATTGTGTGAACTAGTTTTACAAGAAAAAAAATAGTTTAAATAGGAATTCCGAAATAATATCAAACCATTCCCAAGAGGAAGTCAAATTCGTGAACGCTTTAAATGAAACAACTCAGGCAAATCATTGAGTTCCAGATTCTCTAATATGAAGCTCATTTGAATTTTTTCTCAACCATTATAAGCATTCCCTTTTGAAGTGGGAATTGAAAAGCACACACTACCAATTTGAATATCAGTGTTCTGACCATTGAACTATCATGAGTGCTATGAACAACTCAATATAATGCCCACATTATCATAAAAGGTATACGTAATAAAACCCTCCAATTTAGAGCACGTTAAATGCATTACTTTAAGAATGTCATTTTTTAAACCTATAAAAAAATTCATGGATAAGGATTTTATAACTGAAGGAGAAAAACTTTAAAACATTAAAAACTAATGCAGAATAAAAACTCGAAGTATGTGAAAGGTTTTTCCTTTAAAATCTTAAGTGCTTTGAAGATTTCTTTTAAGTTTAAGACATAATAAATTTATTTTTATAATAATAAAGAGGCTATTTAAAGCTTAAAACTACTTTTGAAAACTTTAACTTTACAATAACATTTTATAATGTTAAAGAAAAGAATTTTCAAGAATCAAACAGTATTTTATGATTTAAATAAATATTGATTAAATGAAGAGCATTAGGGTTTACAGAAAAATAAATTTTCGTAGATATGATTTCAAACTTGTATGTGGCTGATCTTCAGCTTCTGAACTGCTAACGTGCTGGTCAACTTCAGATAGTTTTGTGATTTTATCGATATTTTCGAAAATGGACCTCTTGTACGAGGTGCACCATCAATATCATATGTACTTTAATGGAATCGATGAAATCCCGAATTGGACTTGAAACCCCATATTCATGAACAGAAAGCAATAGCTCTAATTCTTTTTTCTAACTGATGGATCGAAAGCTACTTCTAAACTAGGAAAAACTTCCTAAATCGGGACTCCTTTCTATCAGTTTCTGATGTATTTCTGATGATTGTTGTAATGGGAAAAACTTAAATACCTATTCTGCCGATACTAAAATGTTTTTCTCTTCTCAAAACGCCAACGTATTGATAAAAATTTTAAAAAGGTGGAAGGAAGGGGTGGGAGAACTACATGCTTCTATACTGGAAGTGTGAGTGGAGTAGCAGCAAATTCTGCATTTCTTCATAAGAAACTTTACAGGAATTCCAATTAAGGATTAATTACACTTTCATTTAGTTAAAAAGCTGTAATCTAAATTTCGGAATGCAACATGGCCAATGATTTAAGTTAGTCGAAGTTACAATTATTAAGTTCTATTTCATTCTGCTCGAATATTTTAAGTTTGTTGCTTGACAAGATTCAATACAAAAAAATAAGTAAATAAATAAAAAATAAATAAATAAAAAGAATCAGAATTTTATATACAAAGATAATAACATTAATGTACTTTTTAAAACTATGACGTGAAACAATCTGATAACAAGTCATGTTCAGAAAAAATAATATATCGCATAAACAGAAGAAAACCTAAGCATAGAATAATATACATAATTACAGAAAGATGTAAATTTTTGAAAATACATGATTATTTAAAATTTATGTAGAAGAAAGTTCAAATAAAAAGAGATTTGAGTGGTTTATAGCTGAGTCATTTTTGTCAACATATCCGATTTCTATTGGCTGCCTTTATACCGGAAATACTTCTAATATAGAAAATTCTATGTAATACTACCTATCCGAGAAAAATATAATAAAAATCAGATAAAATTTAAAAAATTAATGGATCAAATTATTTAAAAACTATATGTTCCAGAAAAGATAGCTAAATAAATGCAACATACTAATAAATAAATCTGTCCTAAAGCTACAGGTGGCCGAGAAAAAAACTTAAACTCTCAGATAAAATTAAAAGAGAAATACATAAATCAATTTTTCAATTGTGCATGGTTAAAAACAAACCTAATAATCAAATAAAAATAAAAAAAAGATTTAAAAATCGCAATCTAATTAAATAAGTGTTAAGGGAAAAAAAATTAAAATAATCAAGTGAAAAGTAAGCACGTAAAATTCATTGAAACTGCACGCGATACAAGATAACATAACAAGGTAAAAATATGAGATTAATATGAAAAGGTGTTTTGCAAACACATGTCCGGAGAAAAAGTTCTAATAACCAGATAAATGTAGGAATTAATATAGAAAATTGTTTCAAAATTATCTGCCTTAGAAAAATATTATAATAATCAGATAACTTTAGACAAATTAGTCTAGAACTAACACGTGGATGAGAAAAAAATTCCTAATAATCAGATAAAATTAAAAGAGAAATATGTAAAACCGGTTTTTAACTTGCTCGTGGCTGAAGAAATAGTATAACAAATTAGATGAATACTCGGTATTAACATTAAAATGATTTTTATTTTTTACTCGTAAGATTAAAATAACTATAAAAAAAGGAGATTATATCTAACACTTCTACAAATTGTACATGCCTGAATAAAATGTTTTGATAATCAGCTACTGGTATGAGATTCAAAAATCTTTTTAAAAGTATACATAGACAAATTAAAAGGATTTTTTGCATATAAGAGATAAATTTTTGCATAACCGACTTCATTAGACCGAGATCTGATTTAAACTGAATTTTAAATCGTTAAAAATATTTAAAACAGAAATGAAAATTGGATTCCTGAAAAATGATTAGCTGAAGGCTAGAGCTCTTACAATTCAGCCGCATGCTTTCCATAAAAAAAAAAATAAATAAATAAAAAAATTAAACTATTATTATTCTGCATACGTTTGAGGATTAAACTATATTTAGTACTGCAGTAAAATACGATAACAACGCGTTAATCATTAATAATAGGGAAATATTAAAACTGGTAGTAAAAGAGAAATGATGATCTTATTATCTTCCATCAAAGGAAATTCATTATCATATAATAATCATAAATGTACTATTAATTATTAACAGTATTGGTAAGGTGTATTAATAATGGTGGTAAAAGAAACATTTTTCATTAATAGTTATTGTATATTTAACTATTAAAGATCAATGTTTATATTATATTAATAAATGTATTAATTACATTAAAAAAATAAAATAATATATTAATAAATAGCAATAATTATATTAATAAATAAAATTATCCAGTTCTCACATGATGATTTTGTCATGATGGCGAGTGGAAATTTATTTAGTATCCATAAAAGTTTCAATCTTAAAATCTCTTTATAATTACTCATATATAGAAAATGTTGCGAAGATCAAAATATCACAAAACTGGTAAGGTATTTAATAATTATAAAAATGCTTAAGAAGAGATATAAAATGATTTTAATAACTTCAATTAAAGTAAATTCATTATCATTCAATCTGCTAGAAAAATAATGTATCTTAAAAAATTTGAAGTGCTGCTGATATCCTGATTTCAGTAAATATAGGATATAAGGAAAATATGAAACTATACACATACCATTTGGCGGACGAGTTAACTTAGACAGTTTACGGCCCATCGGAAAGCACTCCGTTTGTCATCTCCAAGACATGCAACCCTTTAACGGGTCGTCAAATAATACATAAATCTGCATCCCAAGACGATTCTGCTGTAAACAGTATTAAGCTCATCGAATTCTAATTTGAATTAGTTTCACTGCTAAAATCGATGGTGTGGATAACGGCCGCACTTCATCTTGTGACACAAACAGATCAACCAATCAGCACTTTTGAATCCGCGTCGAAGCAATAACGAAAAGGTTGGAGGCAATTATTAATTATGAGTTCCTACCGACAAATAAAAAAAAAATTCTATCTGAAAGCAGACCGGTTTGCGTATTTTACTTGGTTATTTATCAGAACATTGTGCTCCATACAAAACATGTGTTATGTAAATAGAGGAGGATGACACAGTGCAGAAATTAATTACTATTTTTATATTCAAAAAGTAATTACTTTTGTGGCTATGTATAAAAAAAGCCCACTTTTTAAAAAGGATGGAAATACTTTGATACAATTAAAAAATTAACTTCCGTAGAATAATAAGAAAAAGTATAAAGATTATTGGTTTTGCAAAAAAAATCCCAAAGCTGACGTAGTTTTTTTATTCAAAGAAAAATTTCTTCAGTTTTTGTTTATTTTTTTTATAAAATTTATATTATGATTATTTACTTCATTTTAGTTACTTTTGTAATTTATGTAAAGCCTTATGGTTTGATTTATTTCTCGATTGTATTATATAAATTTTTGCACACGAGAGCCAATTAGTCCGGGGCCGATTGCTTAAAGTGCATTCCAAACCACTACGAACATCCAAGTCAAGATAAGGGTTCGAACTAACTAACTGTTGAACCGAACGCCAGAGCGCTAACCATTCAGCACGAAGCCTTATAATAATAAATTAAAAGCAACAAACATTTTAAAACTATACAGATTTTGATAACTTAAAAAAACAAAACGAAGCAAAAAAATTCACTTAATAAAAATCTTGAATATATTAAGATAAAATTAAATTTATTCCAATTATTTTTGTAATTTAAAGCAAAATTATATCCATAAACTACAGACTAAAGATAAATGCAAAACAACTTACAATTTTAGTTATTTTTTAAAAAAAATCATTCAAAAATAAAAACGAAGCAAATGATTCACAAAAATAAGCAATTAACAAAATGAAGTTAAATAAAAAAATTAAAGTATAATAAAATAATTATTTAATTACTTAAATAATATTACTGTATAATATATCTTTATTACTTAATCAATGAAAAAATACTTGTATGGCTTAATATAAAGAAATTCCTTAAATGAAATACAGAAAACTTCAACGAAATGAAATAAAAATTATAAGCTAATTAAATTTATTTGATAAAAATTTTGTAAAATATTTAAAATAAGAAAACATGACGTTATATGTGCACTAAAGTATTATTGTAAAACCTTATGCACTGAAGTATTATTGAAATAAAAATGCTTCATTAAAATATTATGGTATATAATTTTTCAAATACTAATTATTCCTAATTTCATAAGACAACTTTTATTTAAAACTAAGTTTTTTCGAAAATTAATACAGAATAAGCTGTTATCAATTTATATAGGGGACTGCTATTAATTTAGCAAAAAATGTGATAAAAAAATAAGCGAAATAAATTTTAATGCAAACACAAGGAGATGTTTTTAATATAAAAATAAAAAATATTTTCTAAAAGTTTAGAAGAATTCGTCATTAGTATTAAATTCTTAAGAAGGATATTAATATCCTTTTTAATTCTTCAATTTTTTGCAAAATAAATGCTATTCAAATTCTTTTTAAATGATTGTTCTGAAAAACTTTAAGTGCGCATTTTTTCAGCAGAATATGACGATTCCTAATTAGTAATTAAAAAACACCAGAAGCTATTAAATTAATCAATTTCATACATTAAATTAACCAATTAATTACTTATTTTCTGTACATAATAAATATAAAAAAGAAAATTTTTTAAAGTTTATTTTTTTAGTTTAAGAAAGTAAAAGAAAATAATTTCGTTTGAAAACCATTAATTAACATAAAAGCTTCAATTCAGCTTGAAAGCTTTAAAATATTTCGAGAGGTCTTAGTCTGATGCATGTTTTTAAACTAGAAAAATTCTGCTAATATATAATCGATATGATGGATCGTATCGATACGATGCTATAAATTTCTTAACAGTATTAAGAACACGCGCGCGTTGACAGAAATGTTTTGCAATTACTTACAAGTATGTAGCGAAAAATGTGTTAAGATCGCCATAAATGGTTGGCTGTAAATAATATGAATATGAAATGCCAAATTTCTTGCTAAAAAATATTCTTTATTTACTAAAAAAACTAAAATAAAAAATTTATTGTGTTGGTGTGAATAAAAGACTTGCTGAAATAATAAAAAAATATTTTTTCTGCGCATACCATAGGTTGATAATGATAATTTAAAATGCTGTATGCATGGCTGCTCAGATAGGGTTTAATTTCATTATTGCTTTACGGTTACTATTATGCAAGAATTGATTCAACCAGTAGCTCCAGCAACAAAAATATACAATATAAAAATCCAAATGTGGAACATATTTAGTTGGAAGCCTTTAACGCATTTCGTTAATCTCGTAGTGACGGAAGTTTGGATTGTAGTTATCTTTTTTAACACGTGTGGACACACATTCGACTATAACCTCACATATTTTGTTATTTGATCTTTCGGCAATCCTCTTTTGCACTCAGACAAAATGGATTGACCGATACCTTTAGTTTTAAAAGGATTCCCAATAACTACAAACCTAGACATCCGTTGTCCATCTCAATCTCCGTTGAATTGTTGAATTATCCATCCATATGCTAGTTTGCCCCAATGAGCTTTCCCCAGAACCAAAGTTAGTTTCTATGTCCCACTAGCACTTACTATAAACATTTAAAAATTCATTTTCACTTAAGTATTGTTTAAATGGGGAGAAAGAAACATTGTCTAAGATAAGAGAGAGAGAGAGTGAGTGAGACACTGTGAAAGGTAGATTGGTTGGTTTATCAATCAACGATTGTCTTTGCTTTCAGAGGGCTAAGCAGACTAATTCAACGCAAAGATTGCGCTTTTGGGTGATGGAAGGAATTGGGGCAATGCAAAGCGTTATTGCACAATGGAGGTATGTTTTGCAATACAGCTTTCCGCAATCAAATAGGTTGAGAAATGTTTTGGCTTTCCAGCTTTGTGATGTATGAATAAGCTATAGATAAGAAACCCAACAACATCATTTAAATGTCAATCAATTTCCCACACATTGTCAAATAATTATTATAATTAATCTGAAGCAATAAACTGATATTAAGAGAAACATTGTCGATTGTCATTTGGTTGTCCTATCAATGGTCAGTTTATAGACACGGTGGTCTATCGGAATACATTTCGTAACTAAAAAGTGGAAATTTACAAACATTAAAGTCCGAGAATGAAATCAAACTCACGAAAAGTGAAAAGTTTATAGATTGATGTAAAAACAAATAATTTATTTATAAAGATTAATTAGAAAAAAGCTTTTTTAATATGAATATCTTGAGCTATTGGGATTTCGTCGACATTAGTAAAAGTTAGAATTAGATTCACAACTATTTTTTAAAGTGTATATTATCTGAGAACATTGCTTTTTATCTTCTTAATTCGAATATATTATTGTATATTATAGCAGTATATTTCTGCTACTTTTTCTTCATTTGGTTAGGCTAAGCTATACAGATAGATTAGCTTATTGAGGCAGCTAATTTCTTCTAGGTGCCAACCGGATCACAATCTAGCACAATGGCAAATAATGAGGGCGACAACTGAGCTGGTATCTTTTCCTTTATTTCAACACGAACCACAGGAATCACCTTCTATTACAATAAGCTTTTGAAGCACATACGCTATATCAACACTAATGCTTCTATCGAAGTCGAAGGATAGTTTTTCACAACATGACAGCTATCTTAATTGTTAGGTATCAAATCAGCAATCTTAAACAGAAAAAACAACGACTTTTTTTTACTTGAATTCTACAACATATTTTTACATATTATACACACCGAATTGACAGCTGAACTGCAATCTTTCTATCTTTCGTTTAAGCAACTTTCGCGTGTACTAAAATGTGCAAAATAAGACAAGTTATTAAAAACAGTATCTTATTAATAAAAATCATTAAAAAGAGATACTTTTGAATGTTGCATTTCTGAGGAACTAATTCTACGCGGTAAATATTTTCGCAGATGGTTCATTAATTTTAGCTGTAATTCGTTCATTAATTCCCATTGAAGGTTTTTTCATTATTTTTTCCTTTTGTTTTCCCCCAGAAAACGCTTTAGGGCAAAATAATCACATGACCTGTCGGTAAATAGCCATCATTCTTTTCTTCGATCTCGAAAAGTAACATTCTTAAAAGCAATCACACAGAAATTAATTGAAAATACGCTTCTTTCCGTCATGTTGAAAAATGTCTCGGGAAGGGGGGCATATCTGAAGAGTTATATACTAAAAGCCTCATCAAGAACAGTTGAAAAGCGACATAAAAAATAAATGAAATTATATATATATATGTATAAATTTTCCTCACAACAATTACACTGACTTAAAAAAAACGCAGTAAAATATTGGAATAGAACATAATTGATTTTCAGTTCATTTTTAATTTGTGTAGAGGAATTGTAAGGTAACTTATGAATTATTCTGGTGTACAAAATCTATATTGCAACGAAGTAGATAATTTTCTTTGAGAATCCTCAAAGAATAGTTTACAGGTTCAAATATTGTATCTTTAGAACTAGATAGCCCTGCCTGTCTAACTTATCAGAAATCTCAGTTTTAATTTCGAAATTTTAATTACACCAGTTATAATTAAATTATTTCCACTGCGATGTACATCATCCTAGAACTCCGTTCGCTTCAAGAAGACAAGTTTTCTAACATTTTTAAAATTGTCACCAATGTATAATTAGTATAGGTAGAGATAATAAGTAGAAAGAAGGGATATGCACAAAATCCCCCTTCTTGCTACATTCTCAGTTAAAATTTTAAAAAGATTCTACTATTGGTCTTTGCAGCGAATGCTTTTTCCAAATACGTTAAACGAGTTTGAATGCATATGAAAAACTCCAATTTTTAATAATTTTATTGGTAGAGGGAAATTTTTTTTAAGCAAATTTGACACTTAATTAATTTGTTTTTACCTTGTCCTTAAGCTACGTTTTATTTTGCTGTGCAAAACACAACATTTTAAATAAAGCTAAATAAATATAATTATTTTCGGAATTGCGTCTTTTCCAAATGCTACACGTTTTTCATCAAAAGCTCTAACTGCGACAGCTGGTGATCTTGGTCCGGTAGTTAATCTATAATATTGGTTTAGCCTTAAGCAATTTCATCTTTTTGCTATGCAAGTAACGTAAAAGTTTCGCATTCTTAGATAAAATATCGATTATACTATAGAAAAAAGAGTGCACCGCACGTAGGTTTATGTCATAATCAATTCCAATTTTTTCGTCTGCATCTCTATTAATTGCTTAGAGGACATAATTACTAAAAATGATATCGAAGAAAACGGCTACTGGGTGTAAAAACATATCCATGTAAATAATTGTAATAGCTTCTGGGAAAAGGAAGATGAATTAGTAAAATAAAAAAAATCAAATTAATTGTAGATGAATGATGTTGACCCCACCTTCGCGCGAGGTCGGCCTGTCGTAGGATCCACCCTGCTGTCCATCTCCGTCGCTGGATTCTCCCATGGCCATCGGGGGGTGTCCAGGGGCCTCCTTATGAAGGGCGCTGGAGGAGGGGGAACCGCGGGGATGCCAGGCGGGCTGCCACAGTAGTCTCCAGAGAGAAGGTCCGCCGCTCTTTTCGTGGTACTTTTCCGGCCGATCGCTGCTGCTGCTTTCGCCCACTTTCCGAAGGGTGCCTGACGAAAAGAAAGATGAAGTCAGCAAAATATATCAGAGTAATTGAGAAAAAAATCATTTAAAATTATATAGGATCATCCAAAATAATATACTAAAGATCTAAGAACCATTCGATTGACAGCTATCTAAAATTTAAAGTGAAGACTGATCTAAAAGTGGATCATGTTTTTCAATATGCCAAATCACAAGCTCGATGCTAACCACTGTTGAATGACTAAAGACTAATGTTGTTTGAACATTTTGTAAACATTGACATATGTTAAGATGGTTACGTTGACTCACACAGTGAAGAGTTTAATGGAATAAACTGTTGTAAGGGGTTGTAATACCCACCGCTTGAACTGTCTTCTGGGAGGACGCATTTGTGTCACAAGAGAGAAAGCCTCGGAAACTCCCAAGCACTCACTTCGAAAGAGATGTATATAGAGGGTAGAAGCGATACATCGGCCTTTTGTAATTCATTAATTGCTGGGATCGAAAACAGGAGATTTTACTCTGAAGGATGCTGTCCTACCACTAGACAACACTTATCATTACGGGGTGCTTGGAAGTATTTATTGTAGGTTTCCTCATTTGCGACACATAAATGCACCCATGAAAATATCCTTACAAAAGAAATTTCAAGTGCCACACAGTCGACTTTAGATGTTCATTATGTGATGAATTATTGAATATAAAATAAGTTATTATATTACTACGAATAAAAATATTCGCAAAGTAAAATTTAAATTTTTTTCTTAAAAAGAAAAAAAAAGACAATAAAAATCTTACTTTAGCTAATTCCAAGTTAATGACTTATCTCAATTTGATTAGATCAGTTTAGTTTTAAACAATCGTTCTCATCGCTGAAAGCAAACTGTTTATAATACATACTTCAACAAAATAGCTTATCAATCTAGAGTCACACTTAGTAAATAGTATAGTCATTTTAACCAACGTATAATTTATATTCCAATGATTGGAAATTATATCAAAGAATGAATAAAAGGTGATATTCTACGAAAGTTTTAGTACACGACGCTCACTTTTTGAATACTAGGGCTAATCTGACCAAGACTTACTTAAAATTGGACTCCGAAACACTATGAACAAGTCCGCCGTAGTGGAAATTAAAAACAGGATGTATTGAACAGTAGAACAGAGCACTTATCATTTGGCTACCATCTAACTGCCGCAAATGTAGGTATATTTATAGCATTTAGTTGATAGAGAAAAAAAAGATTTTTTGACAATAATAGACAAATTATTAACTAAATATAACAGTTTACCATAAAACTATTTCTTTTAGTGTCTTTCACTTAAATTATTTTGTTGTTTTTAAAATGATGAATTTTAAATACCCTTATGTTTAGCCGTTTTTTAAAAAATAATTTATACCACACGTAAATAAATTATATCTCACGCTACCACACATTCGTATCTTCCAAAAAATTTATGTCATTTTTTTTAGTTCTCATTAAATATGCATCGGAGAACAATGTAAGATGATTTGTTGTCAATTTGACAAAATTTGTGCCAACTTTCCTGATCAACGGAATTTTAAACGCGGATATGAATGTTCATAGCACGATTGAGTTATAGTTAGAAATGGAATCATTATAATGTATCGTCACAATTGTAACAGTTTTGAATTTAAGTAACTTTAAATTTATGTTTTATAATTATTTTCAATGTATTCAATGGCAACTTATAAATTTATGCAATGTGTATAAAACAGTTAAATAAGATGCGTATGAAAGATAATTATAGATGAAGATATAAACATATTTTCAATCTTAAAAAGATAAAAAAAATACTTGGCTTGATATTTTCTCCGTGTTTGTTTGTAGCAATTAAATGGACTACATTAGTTATGCCATGCCAAATGAAAGTACAGAATGAGTCGCCGCCAAATTGGCAACAGGCCTAAAGATTAGAATAAAGCAGAATCTTTGTCACGTCTTTCCCAAAAGAGCAATATCAGTATCTGGAACTTTATACATTTAATGATGCACCCACACCACAATTTTTTACAGAATAAATTATTTTAAAAAGTTATTGTAAGTATATGTATATAGCTTTTTTCACTCAATCACAATTTTCTTAGTGCTTAATGTTTATTATTGTGAATTTAATTTAAAGTTTCATTAATTTTCTAATTATTATTAAAATTATATAAATTTATTTTACACCGTAATTCATATTATAAAAACTATTCATCAAAAAACAAACAATTTTGCAATAATAAAGAACTTTTATAAAATTAGTTTTATAAAAATGACGTTAAAGATGTAAACAAGGCATTAAATGATTTTTATAATCACAAATAAGAAAAATCCTTGGAACTATGAAACGATTGGGTTTTCAAACATTAATTAATGTTACAATTTTCTTTAATTTCTTTGACAGTGCTTTGTAGCGCTGTCTTTATTATTAGAATATATAACAAATCACTAACACATTTCAATTCGTATTATTTAATCCAATTTGTGATTGTGTTTCTAATTTCTATTGACCAATGACACAAAATAAAACAAATTGCTTTATTGTTTTGAATTACGACTAAATGACAAAATTGACCTTTATTAATTTTCTTTCTCCAAACATACACGTCCATAAATAAACAATCAAAGTTCTACGAATATTTAAGGTGCATTAGTCCTCACAGCGTGATTGATTACTTTTCCAACACGAAGAAAGTGACATTTTCCCCCAATAAACTATACCGTGGTAACCCATTAAACTTAGCAAGCATTTCTTAAAAAATATCAATTTTTGCTTGATTTGTTTCTTAAATTATTTTTTGCGTGTGTGAAATTTAACCGAGACTTACATCTTAAAGCTGCTTCTAAACCATTCCATACATCCAAATTGGTGCTCAAGAAAATAAAATTTATATCAAGAGGTTGACTTCTTAAAAGGTAACTTATACTTCATTTTGATAATTCGAGTAGTGTTTTTAACTAATTAAACATGATGCTGTGCTTGTTTATTTAGGGTGTCGTTCTTACTATCGAAAGATTGTGAGTTCGAATCCCAACTTAATCGAAGATTGTTAGTATTCACTAAATGTGGATAGGTCATGTTCACAATGTTCAAGTGAGAGGACATATCTGTGGGTACCAGGTCATGTATTACGGGTTTTTTCAACTTGATTCGTGTTTATAAATGGTGAAAACTGTCAATCTGTAGAGCCAAACTCACAGCTAGGTATTGGGAAGTGTGCTGGTGTGTGCATCAACTAAACCTAATTATCGCATATTTGAGTTCATAGTAATGTTGCCGGTGCTACGACATGATTCTGTAGCAGAACTCTTATCCATTGATGCACTTGTTTCTCTTCTCTTTTGCAATTTATGCATAACCACTGATGTACAGAGAAATATTTATGTTATCACACAGATATCCTTTCTTTCATCATCATCACAGACAATCATTTCATAGAAAATAAGACATTCATTATTTGTTTCGAATTTTTCAAAAAGAATTATTTTTACCAACAGCAGCAAATGTGATTTCAATGTTTTCAATATGCTGCGAATCAAAATTACAATGAAATGCTAATTAAAGCAGACTTTACTTGAATACTTAATAAGATCATCATTAAAAGAAATTTTCAAGCGTTGCTCACCCCTTATTCGATTTGTTTTCAGCTGGCCCCACCTATACACAAAATTTTATTCCATGGTGCAAAGCGGGGTTTGGACAAAAATTTACTATTTTTCTAAAAATCTCGCACTTTCCTCGAAGCCTAAATACACGATTGCTACAGTAAGCCGCATCCCTTTGATTTCCCTACAAGTAAACTTAGCATATCCTTTAAGAAACCTGGAAATCTAACACCATATCTGAAGCAAATTACTTGTGTGTGTGAACTTTGCTTTCATACAATCTTATCCTTGGGCTGGAAGAGTTGTCTCAACATGTCTTCCTGTCAGTGAGTCAATAAAACTGTGCTCTAAGCAAGCTGGAAACACTGGGAATAGACTGGCCACCTAACCAAGGCATATGCTTTGCACCTCAGGGCTCTCGGTCAAGATTCAGATATAAACATCACAGGCCTTGGCACCTCGATGAGATGTCGTGCCACAGAGTTATTTTTTTAAGTTTTCACACAATACTTGCCATTTATTTGATTGATGTGAAAATAAGTTCCTACAATTAAATGCAAATGCAGTTATAGCTGGTTAGAAAATTTACCACCAGATCCATCAGCTTTAGACGGCAAAATCATATGAACCCTCTCATTTCGTCTACAGAAAGTTTTTTAAGGAGAGAAAAGCAATCTCTCAAGAAAAAAATTTATGAGACATAATTATATATCTCAGTGAAGAGTTACTCCTAATTAAAGCTTGCGAATCAATCGGACGAAGAGAAAACAAGCACACATTTCACAAACACTTGTTTACCAAGGAGTCGGGGAAAAGGACGTACACACCCACACATTAATCACTAAAATTGCTTTTCATTAATGGCAACCGTGTAATCTGCCCAATGTTAATTTTAAAACGCGCAGTGAAGGACGACTGCTTCTCGCTTTCATCAAGGGGAGGTCTAATTAGAAAAAACTTTTGATTACGAAGGTTACGTTAAAGATCTGTTGATTACGTATTTGTGCTTTATTAAAATACATGAATCCCTTTTTTAAACTTGCTGTATTCGTTATAAAATTTTTTAAATGAAATAAAAAATACAGCTAGAAATTTTACATGTTTAAAAGCAGAATTACTATTTTATATTCAAACTGTAATAGAAAGATTAAAACTCGATATTATCACTCATGATGAAAAGTAACGCATGTGAAAAATGACAGAAATTTGCATATGAAAATATCTTTTACCCCAAAGATAAATAAAAATATAATTATTTTGAGTAATGATACTTTTACACTTGAAAGTATTGCAGTTGTTCATGTAACCTAAACGCTTTATCACGTGATGAATGGTGAAGACTGAAAGAATTTACAATTGTGAATTTCGTACATTAGTTTTAAATTGCCTAATTGAAATCAGTTGTACAACTTCTTTAAGATTCTATTGGCCACTGTGTCGATTATTTACAAGGAAATAATCTAAGTGTGAAGCGAATCACTTTATCATAGAAGCAAGACATTGCAGACGTTCAATTATCATAATTTACAGTATGAAATTGGTAATATCCCCATGCTATTGCTCAACAATTCTGGTGTATCATGCCCGTGACCTTCATTCAGATAACCAGAAGAAACCCAAAATATGTGAGTATCACGATAAAATTGCTTAATATAGTATAAAATATATTTCTGCAAGCATGTCTAATACTGGAAAATTTCTTACAAGAATTATCAAAATTATTATTACTATTAGCTTTTGAATGACAATATTTTTAAAATTGAATGAATTCTTATTTTATGAAATATATTAGATTGGGGAAAAATAATATAATTTTTAGTTGGACGTAAAATTAAAATTTTTCAGATTTGTGAAAACTGTTTTAGGATTAACCTTTAGTTTCTGGTGAGACATGACTGATAATATGCTGGCCAATTTCGATCATTTCTGTGATTTTTATCAACATTTATGATAACGGGCCTGTGCTTGTGTAAGGTGCATCATTAACATCAATAAAATGTCCAAGCTGAATTCATGAAATCAAAATTATATGTAATTGGCAGTTACAGTATAGGAAAATGACAATTATGCACAAATTCAGAGCCAGACTTTATCAAAGAAAAACTGTAAAATGCAAAGAATATTCTAATCGTTGACTTCCATTTTTAACACTCTATAACTCACAACTAAATGGATCAACTAAATCATTTTTACTGCAAAATATCATCTTACCGATAAGAATAAATCTGAAATTGTTTGATCAATACTTTACGAAATATCGATCAATATAGCCATCTACCGAAATAAAGGATTTATTTTTCATTAAATTATTATGTTAACTTAATACGATATAATAACTTACACAATTAAAAACAATCTTTCATTCCATATTCAACGCTTACTCTTATATCTATGGTCCAAGACTCTCAACTTTAATTTTGGTTTTTAATATAACTTAAATAAACTCGAATTAACCAATATTGTTGTTTAATATTTTTATTTCAGGAATAAATCATTTTTAAAATCATCGCAGAGATTAGATGTGACTCAAATGCATGCACTTCCATATTGAAAATATTATGTTTGATTCTAGTTACATTTTACAGGTTCGATGTAGAAACAGGTACCTTTAGTTTAGAGAAAAAACGATGCATATTGGCAATAAAATTTAATATCGGATAACCCTTTTATTTTCAACATTTGTAAACAAAACTCTTGACTCAAAACTTTCGGCGCAATAACCATTCAGTTGCCAGATAATGAGTGGTGTTTATCACTGGCTCTGAATCACTATAAACATCAAAGCGCAATGTGGGAATCAAACTCACGAACTGTTAATTAAAAGCAGAGTTATATGTCCAGTTTCTATCACAGAAGTCTTGTGGTAAGATTCGGACGTTTGAGCTATTGAAATGAAGTTCAGCAACGAACTTCGATTACTTGTCCTCCAAATTCTGCTCTATTACAGTCAAATTAATTTCTAGAAAATCTAAATTTTTAGAAAGTTGCAATGCACTAGAATAAAAGAAATTGTAATGTATTTCAAAGTTCATTCAAATTATTACACACCAGACGAACTATGTCAGTGCATATAACTCAGTTTCAAGAGATTTCTAATCAACCTTATTTAATATTCAGTCGGTGTTAATTTATGATTCCATTTTTGTCATGAAGAAGATATAGGGCTTTATGACGATATCAACCGCGATAGAGAGTTTCGATACATGCGTGCCGAAGTTCGCGCCAAGGTTACAACTTAATAGTGCCAGTGTCCTTGCTAAGCAACAAAAATGTGTCGATGCATAAAATTCGGGAAATATATGCGTAGCGAGAATTACAATGAAGAAATAACTCTTCGAAATATGCGAGGTGTTGTCCGTTATCACGGAGAAGGAATATGCTGCAAAGACTGAATGCTTAAAACTTCAGAAATAACATTGCTAAAATTATCATGCTGTTTGGATAAATGAATTTGTATTCAATCCACGCAAATCAAATCAAATATGGAATTTCATTCAAATCTGTAATTCATGATGGATGATATCAGCAAATATACAAGGCATTTAGAGCATGATTTAATCAGTTATATTACGTATGAGTAACAGACATATCAGAACTTTACATTATATTATATAAACAATCTATTCTAGGTGTAGTGAAATGTGTGAGTAATATTTTTCTGATATACTTAAGTTATTTAATTCCACGTATTTATTTGTTAAAATTTTTTCTATTGTACTAACATAGGGTTTAGGTCTATCTTTAGCTGATCTTTTTCTTAATTAATTATTTTTTGGCATAAATTTTAGTTAGGCCAGTTCCTATAATTGAAAGTAGATTCCGAGCCATTAAACTTTCACATCCAATGACCAAACGAAACTTGAGCCAATGTCGTGGCTCAACTCTCGTGGTTTCCGTATGTTAATAAGCTCGGTTAATTAACATATGGGTTGCTTAGTTTGTCGCTCAACGATCAGGTTTTGTACACGTAGAATAATAAGACCGAGTCTTACAGTTGAAAGTGGATTTCAAACCGTTGCAAAAATTCAAGCCATAAATTAGATTTAAAATCCCAAAACTTTGAACCGAAGAAGAAAAGTACCCTGCAAGGCATTAGGATACGGAAAAATGGGATATATTATAAAAAAATAAAGGCGCCGTTTCATGTCTCTAATATTACAGGTTCAATATTTGTTCTAATTATAGACTGTTCTGATAAGAAAGGACAGATATTAAAAGTTGCATAAAATTCAATATTCTTTCTCTGTTGCATCGTTGTGAGACACTATCTGCTCAGATGTCGATATCATAAGTCATCCGAGTTTCAAAATAATAACATTGTTGGCTGTGGTTACCTCTTTTGTTTGGTTGATGGGAAATCAAAATGACAAGTAATTGGCTGCAATTGTATCGGAACTACCTAAACACCATTCCCAAATTTCAACTGACAGACTTGTATTTCACTTTAATCAAAGGAAAACTTCTCTTTGTTGACTTCTATTTTAACATCCTTTACTTTATAACTGAATGGAACAAATAAAGTAAACAACAAAATAGTGTTTGTTAAATGTGATCTTTCCAACGAGCATAAATCTCAAATTGTGTGATCAATACTTAACGAGATATCGAAAACTACAATCGTAGACAGAAAAAACAATGGATTTCTTTCACCCCAACCTAATTACATCTTGTATGTTAATTATTTTAACATTATAACTTAATCAGCACGAGTTAATCATCCTTTTGCAATATTCATACTATAAGCGATAAACATGACTGTTTAAAATGTATTTCATTACTTTTCAAAACTACTAATTATTTATCAAATATGCTTATAGCAGATAATAGCAATAAATATGTTAACTTTTATAAAGCATAAAAATGTAACATCTTTAATAACAGTTCAGTAACTAGTTTTATTTTTGATTTGTTTTTGGGTCACTTTCTCAATTTTTTTATCACCTTTCTCAAACAAAAACTAATTCACGACTGGAACTTTCCGATTAAATTAGATTCCGAAACACTGCAGAGACGCATGCTTGAGATGCGAATCGAACACAAGAACTTTTGAACTGAAAGTCATGGAATTAATCATTCATCGATTAAACACTAAGTTTATCTAGAATTTACTCCTCTTATTGGAAAAATAAGATCTTGTCTTTGAAATCCTCAATTGAATTTAAAAAATTGTTTTGACCAAAATATTGATGCTTGAAGCATATTCAAGAATTATAAGTCGTACAAACCAAGTTTTCTAAGCTAAGTTTCAAGAAAGTACTGCTTCAGAACGTGTCAGTTACGAAACTGTGACACGGCTCTTTCCTATTTAAGTAAATCGAAAATAGGATGATGAAAAAATCTCTCAATTAACGAATAAAATAAATCAATATTTTTCACTTATCAAAAATTTTTTCTTCTGCAGCAAATTTGTTTTCTATTTTCCTAATACATCGCTCATTGGAAATACATTAAAATGTGAGAGGAGAGTCCTGAAGTTAACATTTAATAACCTCGCTAGCACTCCACTTTTAATCTAGTTTAATTTTAGCTGATCTATATAATACATATATTACAACATTATTTAATACTAGTATTTGAGTTTTCACAATACGAGTGACTTCACCTTATAAGTAACACGACAGAGAATAAATTTCAAACTTTATTATAGATATATTTAACTAAGAACTTATTCGATTATTTTGAATTTAATGTTAATACAGGTAACTCAGTCATATTACCTATGAGGTGTCATGAAGATCACTAGATTACTACTACTAGATTCTTACTAGATACTAGACTATTACTAGATTCATACTGGTGCTATATTTGTGAATTTTTTTTATGCCAAAGTATCATAAAGCAATAATTATTTATTAAGCATAAAAGTAATGTTAAATATCATAAAGAAGAAATAGGATCCTAATACAAAGTGTTCGAACCCTTTGAGTTTTGCTTGGAGAAATGACGAGGAATATTTTTTTCCGTCCATATTCAGAATTAGTACTCGCTAAAACAGTGAGTTCAGTACTTTTAGGGACCAAGAATTCTAGTAAATATACTACGATAAATAGCAGATACATGTAATGTACTTTTGAGAGTGGAAGTTTTCAAAAATTGACATAGATACATCATTACTCAACAGATTCGAATTTTGCCAGTCTTTGTTATCACTAAAAACACAGTGCTTCTTCAGAAAAATATCTTTCACTAGAATATCTTCTGCTGAGTTGTTCTCAAAAATAATTCAAAATTAATCCCAATTCTGCTTATGACTTCTTCAAAGCAATTTTCAGAGGAAACTATTTTCACACTGCGAATCAAAATCATTCTATAAAAAAAATCAAAACCCTAGTTTTCGTATTCTATGATTCAGCACATTAAGTAACTATAAAAATTCATTAATCAATAAACTTTTAAATAAAAGTTAAAATTCAAATAAAAATAAATTAAATGTTAAAATTATATTTTTAGACTCTAATATCGTTTGAAATTTCCTTCCAGGGAAATTTATAATCATATTCTATATGCTATGCTCTCCCATAATCGTCTGAAGCCACAGTGTTGATGAGACTAATTCACTCAGTGTTCAGTTACCTCCAATTTCTGTCAACACAGAAAAAAAAGCGAACTATTCACTAAATGAGCACCAATCAAAATATTACCATCGTTCTTGCTAGAAAGCCGATAATTGTCACAATTTGTAAGCAGAAGTCAATTTTTTTTTTATGACAGCAAAACGTGACGAGGTAAAGAAATATAACAGTTACCTATTATCCGTTGTTTTCATTCCATGCCTTCAGGCACTCTACTGGGTTCACGTCGAACATCGTTGGTGGTCACCCAGTATGCCTGTGGATCACATCAATAAAAACATTGCGGATGGAAAATATCCTCGCATTTCAGTGTAATGTTATTATTGAATGTGTAATTATTTTTCAAATAAAGTGTTTCTATTGAGAGAAATGGAAATGAGGTGGCGCTGCAATCGCAGACTTTCATAGGCGAGATTATGAACTCTTGAGAATGTAGAAAACTACTGGCAAGTCAATGTAATCTTGGTACGCAAGAAACTGCAAACGACATATAAAAGTATAAATGATTGACGAAAAGAATCATTTAGAAATTTTTTAATAATGAGCAAAATAAAGTAATTGTTCTTCATTTTGTGGTAATTAATTTTAGAATTAGAAATAAATTAACTTTTATTGAACGAAAGTATCATCCTTATAAAATATTTCATCTCCTATTCAGTACTTACACAATATACAATCTAAGAGAATTAAGAAAAATGATAAATTACCTAACTATAATATACATAGTATAGTTAAAACTAATAAATTAAATATAGCTATATCTGTAAATAATTTTTGCTTTAAGTGAATTTATATATATGAATAATCAGAAATAATAAGTAGTTGATAATTCAGTTAAAGAGATTGAATCTTATTCATTAATTAAAATTAAGAAAAATACTTTTGTATTTTGTTTTTCTTTCTATGCGAGTCATTATCATCATTTCCATGGATAAAGGCAATTTTAATGGCATGAAAAGTAATGTTGCATATTTTTTCACAACTGATTAACTAATAAATAAAAATTCCATTACGCTTTACTTTTGATCATTATGATTTACTTAATTTTTTCGTTTTTTACTAACATTTTTTTTTGTTCGATTCTTTCAAATAGGTGTTCTCATGATAATTTGTGTGTGTTTTACTTTTTTCTTCCCTTAAATTTTTTGCAATTTTTAAAATATTCGGTTTTGAAATTTATTTTATATATTGCATTTATACATTTACCTAACAAAATATAAGCAAAATTTTGTATATTACTCATGATTCAAAAAATAGAGGCCGATAAACGTCAATCTAATTGGTGTAAAATATATTTTGCCATTTCAATAATTAAAAATGAGAATATACTTATATTTATTCTTAACATATATATTTTTAATATAACACAAATACATTTCAAATTTCCTAGTTTTACAGCTTTTATATATTTAATTAAATTAATTATAAATTCTATTAAAATATATTAAATGAAGAAGTTAATTAAATAGTGTTAACGTCGGTGCAGTTCTGTAGATATTTCAAAGTGCAGATTTGTATAAGATACATCGTATTATTCCTCATGTCATATGTGGTCCAATTAAACGATTAATAAAAATTCTTTTACGATCAACTTTGACCGAGTTATCATGGCTTAAATTCGAAGTAAAGAGTTTTCCTTTCCAACTACTTTTATACTGCTGAAAGAATTTTCTTTCAATAATTATTATTTAAAATTAAATTTAAGAATATTTTCTTTTTACAAGGTAAAGAAGAAAGTTCTTTCCATTTTCGTATATCCATTGAATGAAGTGAGAATGAGTAACAAATTAGTGGATGACATGATTGAGCCACATGTGAGTCGAGAGTAAGAATATCAGTTGTTTTAAAAGTAAATAAACCGCGCACATTCATCAATCATAACAAAGGGAAATGGGGAGGGGGGTGTCGAAGAAGCTGGTTCGGTGTTGTTTGCTTTACGACGTCAAAGTAAGCTTATCAGCTGCTGCATCAAGTCGCCGAATATGTCAAGCGTTTGGGAATAATGTTGCGAATGACACCACAGCACTATACCCCAAGGATTCTGTCCCGCACAGCGCAAGACCATCTATGCACCCACCCAAGTTTATGCTTTATGTCTGGTGAACTAATTCTCAAAAGATTTATGCTGCTAAAAATGAACCAAACGGTTACTGCGGGCGTGTGCTCGCAGTAATGGAACGTGTGCAACAGGTATTGTGATAGAAGGAGCCAGCACAGGTTATTCACAAGGATGTACTGCTCTTGGCCGATAACGCGAGGAAGCGTGTCGCGCGAATGGTCAGGAATACCAAATCAGGAATACGACTTGATTGGGAGATTTTCTACCATCCCACTTAATCACCTGACCCTGCACCATTAAATTACAACCTCTTCTACTTCCTGAACCATCATCTTCATCCCTTCAAAAATGAAACAAGGTAGTGCCAAGTACTCAGGGGCTTCTTTGTGTCTAAAATCGCAAAATTTTACTGCAAACGGATTGCACAACTGGTGAGACGTTGGCATGATGTACTGAATGCCGATGATGAATACTTCAAGGACTAACAATAGGCTATGCATTTTGTAGGTCATGTTCTTTTGCATCTTTAAAAATGGCAAAAAAATTCTTGTTTATCTTATAAAATTTTATAGAAACTCTTTCAATTTCACCGGTAGTTAAATATTTCATATGTGTGTGTGAGAGAAAGAGTCAGTGTTTCGTATCTCAGTTAATTTTGATAGTGAATCGATGAATTCTTTTAATCTCCATGATAATTTAAGCAGAAAATTATTCCCGTTGTAAGGTTTAAAACATGAGTAAATTTGAAAAATTTACATTTTATAATTTTATGAAATATTGTAATTTCTTATGAATACCGGAATTTATAAAATGTAAATTAAACTGAAATTCACGGATTGAAATAGATTCTAAATAACTAGATTTATGTTTTTCATAAGATTCTAATTCATGAACTAAATTGGAAATTAAATTGGGATTCAGAGATGACCATTTAACTGCCAATTTTGCGAGAATGCAGTGGGATACTATTGAAACACGTCCTTTTTAAACGTCATGTCACAAATAAAAAAAACTTAGGATTAAATGTTTCAAAATAAAAAACAAATTGGATTTCGAATAATAAAACTTATGTATAAAGCAAAAATTTTATTTCAAGAAAAAATATGGACTGAAAAGAAAGTGCCGTTTTTATAAAAGTAAAAATGATGCAATATTTTTTTTTATCCTGTTCCTCTTAAGAATTACTTTAGTAGAATAAAATTTTTTACTAGATATATTTTTCAGAACTGGAGAGATGCTCACATATTATTATATTATTAAAAATAACGTTATTATTTTACCATAACAAAATTTATTAACAAAAAATAAAGTATAAAAATTTTTAATAATCATAATAACAAAATTTCAGCAAAAGCATGAAAGAAAGATCCTATATTTTAGCTTCAATATGATTTTTTTTTTTTACATAAATAAGAAAAAATTGAAATTAAGTTTTCCTAAAGAATCTTTCTCAATTTTTTTTTCAAAATTTTTACCATAAAATGATTTTGTTAAAAACAACTCTAAAAATTGTACCTTTTTAAAAAGAAAAAAACACACACACACAAACTCATAAAAGTGTGGTTGACACGGAATTACATAAGCTCATATTCATTCATATAATACATTGGTGATTAGAGATGGAGTCTGATTTATGACAGATAATAATTAGGTTTTGGGTCAAACTCTTCAACCGCAAACATGCATCTGAAATGGACAATTAAACTTGTTCCCGCAATATATTTTGAATGGTATGATCATTACTTTATTTTATTCTTAACTTCATTGCTATTCAAATTATGTTTCTTAAATATTTAGTTTTAAATATATTAACACACAAAATGTTTTAGAAACCTAAAAAATTCCAGTATGAAATAGTTCAGTGAACAGTACAGCTTGAACAGTATGTAATAATATAGCTGATAATGATTGGCTGTCAATTTTCGGAGGCTGAAATTGTTAATTATACTAAGTGTTTCGTTACTTGAACAGTGTTCAAGTGACAAAGGTCGAAACTTGACGTTGCACACTCCCCTTAAAATTATCATAACACAGCAGGGAAGAACCTCTATGACCCAGCTAAAAATATATCAGAAGTGCAGACCCTCTCTACGACGGTCTTTTTTTGGACCATAAAGTTACATTATAGAGAAGGTGATAACTTCTCAACTGATTACTATCAATCAGATATACATAACCTCTTCGACAAGTTTTAAAACACATCAATTTATAAATTACTTATAAAACAAAAGGTTGAATTATGATTCGAAAGCTATGTTTCAACATAAACTTTTAAACAGTAATGAATTTTTAGTTAGGAACTTGAAATTTGGAAAAATTTCAAGTTCTTAATAGTACCTAGTTCCGAATACTAATAATATTTAGTAAACAAATACTATGAATCTTCATAACGATTACAACGTGTAACTTATTAATAGTCATGAAATTATAGTTTATCTGCATATTATTACTTGTTAATAGATTGTTATGTGTACAAAAATATATTAAAACACGCTTATATATAATTATAAAATAATTTGAAAACATGTTTAATATTTTACCAGTAGCTTTGATATTTGAAAATTCAGATGATTTGGCAACAAAAAATATAACGATGCACACGTTAATATCATTCAAGCATATTTATTCATAATTCGATTGAATTTTTTTGTACTCATGCAAGTTTTTTTTTTTTTTTTTTTTTTTTTTTTTTTTTTTTTTACCGATTTAGATAACAATGTTAATCTTATTTTTTCTAGACTTGATGGAAAAATTCTTAAAAGAAACGCAAAGGGTTAAACATTTCTTAAAGTATCCAGATTTTTTTGCATATATTATACGCATATTAACTATAAGATACACTAAAATTGATGTCTCTTTCTACCTAAAACTATCAAATATCTTTGTCAAAAATATCATTTTCCGAATAAAAATATAAACAGTTGTGATAGTAATTATAGGTAGATACTTTATAGGTATACAGGTTTTGTAGTAAAATTCACACATGATATTCGTATGCAATAAGAGAACTACTTTAGAATATTCTTGTAATAAACTAGTAATATTTTTAATTGAATAAATTGTGGGACACATGAAATCAGAAAATATCATTAAGAATGAAAACAAGCTGGAAAATATAGGTAATTTTCAAGCTGGTAATATAGGTAATCTAAGATAATTGGTTATAAGTTTTAAAAATTTAAATTTCTTATTAATTGATAACTTGATTTTATTATTTTTTCATTAGAAATATAATTACGACCGACGATCATAGTAGAAACGAACTAAAATAATTAGTTTATACCTTAAAAATATTGATATTGATAATTTTTTTCCTTTTTTTTCTGAATTTATAATTTAGCTACGTAAACATTTCAACGGAGAAGGTAATCTGCAAAATTAATAAGAAAAAAGTTAATTCTTTTACTTCTAAAAATACCAAGCAAAATAAAAAAAAAATTGAAATTCAGAAAGGAGTAAGAAGCCAAACAATATTCCATCAGCTCATTGAAATAGGTAAATCTTAAACAACATACAAATAACAAGATTGAAAAGGAATGAAGCCCTAAATTTACAGCTTTGTTTTTTTCTTTTTTTAAATAATCTTTCCTCGACAAAGCTTGAATGGCGAACTGCGTGATTCAACTTTCCCAATAATTTTCTCAATTAACTGATGAGTTAGACAATAGACTTGATGTCACATATCTTTATCTAACGACAGTATTATTATTTTTAAAGTGCGTAAATTTAAAAGGAAATTATTTTTAGCGCAAAAAATATTTAACAAAATAAAGCATGAAATATTGGGCCGAAACAAAATAGTATTAAATTTGCCTTTTACACTCACATTAAATTATTACACTTACTATTTAAGGAACATGTATTTAATTATATTATAATATGTAACTACTTTTCCTTTTTAGATAAAACTTAACACTAAACATACCGGGGATTTTTTTTATTCGGCAAAATTAATGGGAAAATGGGTCAAATGACCCCTTTCGGTAGTTTTAGTGTTAAGAAATATTTCGGAAGGAAAATATTTTTAGA
>JAPDSC010109239.1:96152-112311 GCA_026290005.1 Latrodectus geometricus
ATATATATATATATATATATATATATATATATATATATTAATTTCTAATATCCAGCTGCTATAGGATTTCCACTTTTAGTACTTTAAGAGGCTGAAGTGATGGCAACTTATATAGTGGAGCCCCCTGTGAGTGTGCCTTCGTTGCCCCAAAAGTGGGTGTGTCTTCGTAATTTAGAAACACTGACCAAGCAGAAGATTTTAAAGACTTGGCCTATCATCCCCAGAGGTATCATTTCACATGGAGGACACGACATATTTGACATGCCACAGTCACCCTAAGCAAATCCATGGTAGGGTCGGGAATCGAACTCACTACCATCCCGATAAAGATAACGAATATCCAAACCAACCGGGTCAGAGCGGCTTCAATTTAAAGAATACAGATAATTTGAAAACTTAAAAGGATCGGACTTAATAAAAGACGGGACTGATATAATAAAACTCTCTCTACTAAATATATACAAGATGTACTAGTAGCAATTTATGTATAATACAGATGTATCACGGGTAAATCCAATGTATAACTTCAATTTACAAGATACATATTAGAGTAGTACATCTATTACACGTGCAGAGATTCAAAAATAAGACTCAACTCATCAGAATTTACGACTCTATGAGATGACAAGTAATGCGAAATAAAATACTTGTAATTACAAAGATTATATAAATCAAATAGATGAAAATCATTGCGAACACTTTGCGAATCACAGAAAAATTAATATTGATTTTGTGGTGTTTCTAACCGTCTGAAAATTAGACACGTCAGGAAAAAGTCCTCTAATGACTATTCATATACTTCTGTCAATTGAACGACTAATGACATTGGCGACAATCGAATGAAACATTGATTAACGAATACGACAGAAAGAACCAATGAGAGAAATATGACGAATGCTGCGAGTCGCTAGAAACGATACCTCTGCAGATTGGCATACCGGCAATTTCCTCTAACAAAATGACTTTACCGGAGTGTTCTGTAATTTCCAAGCAATTGAGTGCTTATTACAATATAAAGCCAATAAATCGCCAAGAAGTCGCACTCTTCCCTGGCTGTAATTACAGTGCCCTGCCATAGAAGCAATTATTACGCCGAGTTAATGATTAGATGCCGTTTGCAGTCGACAACGTTTTAATATGAGGACTCGTTTGTTTCTGGGACGATTTGTCCGTGAGTTCCTCCCCTTTTGCATGCTTCCAAGGCGCGGAGGAGTTCCTGCTTCGGCCTCAACGAATGAAGATTGACGACAATCGAATGGAAGCAATTTAGGAAATTGCTCACAATGAAAACGTTAATAAAATAACTAGTTAGAGAACGTTCGAAGCCATACTTTTCACAGAAATATAAGACTCAAAAGCAAGAGATTAAGGAGTTCACAACCTTTTTTATTCACCGTCAATATTTTTTTTTTAAAAACAGTTATTTTTTCATCAGATTCTCTCATATTTTTCTCTAAAGTATGTATATAGCATAATTATAATAGCAAAGCAATTTAAGGGAATATTTTGACTTGGAAGATAATAAAAAAAACCATAAAATGATTCATTTGACTTTTTTTATTTTTGTATTATTTTTATATAATTTCAAGAATACAATTATACTTCAGGAGCACAGATTTTAATGGCCTAAAAATACGTATTATATGCCTTGATAGAATGTTCGCATATCTTCTTTCACATTAAAACTGGTATATATACTTATTAAATTTAATATATAGTTATTACATATATAGATACTTTGCATATCTGCATACATGTAATAAGTATGTACTAAAAGTTAAAAACAAAATATTATCATTAATCACTTAGGGACATCTTGAAAATTACATCAAGAATTAACTTTTTTAACCTTCTGTAGACTCAAAAAAGATCAAGCAAGAATTTATTGAGGAGCATTTTCCTCTGCCAATAAATGTACAAATTTATTGATAAATATTTATGAATTTCAAACTATATACATTGCAGAATATATATTGCATATATATACATTGCAGTTTATATTTAGAGATATGATTATAAATTCATATTTTAATAATCATCTTTAAAATAATTTCATGACGCCCACAAACTCTATTGTTTCTATCTTCAAAATTTAATTTCAAATTAAATTTCTGAATTGTTAAGATTTATTCAATTTTTTGAATTTATTGTTAAGAAAATTGTTAAGAACATCTTAACAAGAAAATTATAGCAGCCGTGTTTATTTCATCATTTTTTAAACCTTTTTATATTCTTACTTTTGCTGAGAAAAATAAATTTTCTTAATAGAAAGCATTTTGCACCAGATTGCATTTTTCTGCGATTACAGCGACATTTTTTGTTAAATCCTTAAGAAACCTAATCCAATTTGCTTAAAACGTTTATTATAAAAGCGATAAATTTTCAGCCATGTAAATTTGTCTGAATGATTATAATGAATTAATATAAATAAGAAATAGATTATAATTTGCTGGGTTAAATCAGTAAGATAATGTTTTATATCATTTTAATTGGTTGTTTTCCAAAATAATAATTTCTTTTTTCAAAGACTCATTTTTAAATTTTCAAAATAGTTTCTGTAAATTGATAAGCTTGTTAATTATTGATCATATTGTCAATTTATGATAGAAATTTTTTTTTTCTCACTTTTCCACGTTAAGATTAACTTTCTTGTAATCTAATACTTAATAAACATATAAGATCTATACAAAATATTGTGCGACCAACTAAAAAAATACCTTGACGTTAAATTTTAATTAGTCTTATAAATTTAAAAACTTTATAAAATGATGTTACAAGCTAATTCTTCGATATAAAATCATTATTTAGTTTAGTATTTTTGTACTTTAGTTAATAGGCTTGTTATTAATTAGTCACTTCATGACCAAGAGAATAATTTGACTAGTATATGCAGTTTGAATTAGATATTAAATGACTATAAATTATCATATACACGCTGCTTATCAAAGCCGTATGTTTAAAAGTTGCTTTTTGACTATGTGTCAATTTTTTTTATTTGCAAGTTTAACACTCAGAACTTTCCAGTTTTCAAAACAGATTTTAGTTTTATTTTACGTAAAATAGAAATTAAAATACACACGGTAACTTAAACATCGAGTCTTTTGAAAAACGAAACAGGAAGTTTCATTTTCAAAGCGGAACTGATAAAGAAAAAAAATGGCATTTTACTTTGTTATTTATTCATTTATGTTTTTCTATAATGTGTAAGAATATAATCATAAAAATGAGGTCGTAATTTAGTTTACACATTTGGAAAGTGGCAACATCGTCGCTATCACAAGAGAAAAATATCGCTTTAAATGAGAGAGCGATTTTCTCAAAACTTTGTTTTTCACAAAATCTCCAAACCATAACACCATATCTCTAGAAATATAATGAAATACTTGTATCGAACTAGGCATTCATATTTAAGTAGTGTTATTTAAGAAAGGAAGCAAAATGTGGAATATATATATATACATAATGAACTTTTAAATTTATAGCTATTTTTAAATGGTATGTGTTCAATAAAATTTCGTAAACTATCCATATTATTGTATATTTTTAACCATATTTATCACTGAATATTTTTCATAGATTTTGCTCCAATTTCAAAGATTATTGTTGCATAAATCTTATGCCAAATTAAATAAAAACTGAGGCATTACAATTTTCTGTAATGTGTTAGCATTTTTATTAAAATTTCGCTAATATTTGGCAAAAAATAACCAATTTCACAAAAAGTATGCCCTACGTAATCAAATTTTAGCTAATTTTATATTTTTATTATAATTCTTCTAAAAACAAGATAAAAAAAATTAATTTAACTTTTACTTAAAAGTTGGCTTGAACATATGCGGATACCTTAAAGTCACATATTTACAGTATTCTGTAACAGAAAAAAATTAATATGAATTTTTTTTCCGTTTAAATAAAAATTATGACTAATATAATTGTTTTCTTCTTATGAAAAATAGAGCAAAGTTTATATTAGTTTAGAGTACGCAATTTTATAGAAAGTTACTTAAGAATTCTATTCTGCTTTCCATAATCTGAAGCAATTAAAAATAGTAAACCATTATAGCAATCATTTGGGAATTATTTCTGTACGGAATTTATTCATTTTCGCGATCACAGTTACACAACTCATTGCTGACTTATTAATCACAGTAATGATGACATTACCATAATTTTCGCATACATTTCGTTCTTGGATAAGTAATTTGATGTACAACGATTTAATAACTTAATTGTAAGTAAGAAATTCATCGGTTTTCAAAGAACTTATAATAAAAAAATACAGGTCATATTTTTTTCTAACGATCGTTACGATAATTAAATATATTATTAGTAAAATTATATATTTCTATAATTTTAGAAAGATAATCGTAGCTAACTATAAAATTTGTATAATGCAGCAGTTTAAACTTTTTAATTGATATAAGGATATTTATATATTGGAATTTAAAAAAATTATGGAAATGCAATAAACGATTATTTTTATATTATTTCAACAGCAATGAAATTTGATTTTAGGTTCGGGATAAATAAATCTATTATTTTTACGTAAGCATTTCAAGGTTTTATTTAAATGTTTTTGGCTATCTTTGTGCAAATGATTACAAATTGTTTTGTGTCTGATCTCTTCAGCTTCTGAATTGCTAACATCCTGGACAATTTCGTACATTTTTGCGCTTTTATCGATCTTTGACGATGGACCAACCTATGCCAGGTGTATCTTTAACATCAAATATACTTGAATGGATTAGATGAAAACAAAATAAGTTGTCACAATATCGAGACCATAAACACCATTCCCATTTTCAACTGCCTGACTTGTATTTTCATCTTT
Organism: Latrodectus geometricus; assembly: GCA_026290005.1. NCBI lineage: Eukaryota > Metazoa > Arthropoda > Arachnida > Araneae > Theridiidae > Latrodectus > Latrodectus geometricus. The sequence continues at coordinate 100,984 of JAPDSC010109239.1, forward strand.
ATTCAAAGAATTCTGAGAATGGATTGCATTTCCTCTTTGTTGATTCCCATTTCTAACACCCTGTAATTCATAATGAATGGAGCAAATAAAAAACAAAATATTTTTTTAGTGTGAAGTGTGATCTTTCCAATGAGCATAAATCTGAAATTGTATGATCAATAGTTAACGAGATACCGGATACTGCAATCATCAACTGAAAAAATAATGGATTTCTTTCACAACCTAATATGCGAATCTGAAAAAAAATAATTATGAAATTATCCGTAAAAAAAAAGTTTAATTTAGACCATAAAAACATAAAAAGAGCAAGTAATCATTGGCAGTTACATAACAATATTTTCTTTCAGTTTGGCAACAATATTTTCTGCCAATCTGATAATCTCATTATCGAGTTGCAACTTGTTTATGTTTTTTCTATTATAGTAATTAAAATTTTTGAAATTTTATAGTAACAGTAGGAAATACAGAGTAACTTTTAAAATATTTGATTCAAATATTTTTTTAATGAAATATTTCTAAAATGAAGTATTCATTAGTAACTTATAACTGTTTCCATATCTGGAAATGCTCCAACAATTTACTTTTTCAATAGAGAGACAGAAAATATTAAGTTTAATTATATAACTTTATATACTGCGTATAAATAGAGCCATTATTGAATTTGTCCTTAAGATTTTTGTTAAATGTTAAATTAAGAACATCTGCTAGAAATGGCAGGAAATTTCTAATTTTCTAGCATTTCTATCAAATTCCTGAGCATAGGTTTTTATCTAAAATAATTTTTAATTTAAAAAAAAGATAAGTTTGGTCTTTGGCTAATTTAAAATATTGGATTGCTTCATTTTTAAATTTTTATAATAGCGACTGCAATTTAATTTAATTTGTAATCAGTGCTTGAGATATCACTGAAAGTTACTTTAATCTCTTTTAACACAGTCCTTTTTTCGAATCATCGGTTTCTAAGAGTGACATTTTTAAAGATCAAATAATCTACATTTCTCTTTCTCTCTCTCTTATTCGATTATTAAAAATTATCTTTTTAAAAGTGCCCTTATATGTAAATGTTGGTGATGTAGAAAAAATGCTATCATGCTAGTTACATTCCAACATGTGCAATTTTTTCTTAAAAAAAAAAAAACAATATTTAGTATTACTTTCGATATTTTTTCCTACCTTCTGCTTCCGCTCACTGCAGAAATTGTGTTTTCGGTTTTCCTGCTACATCGCCGCTCGGAAAAGGATTTGAATGAGAATGAAAGGAATTATGACTTAAGATAATGAACTCATAACTAAAGATAATAGTGTAGCATTCTAAGGCTTATTTGATTTTTCTAATTGATATATGTGTGAGGTCTATATGTAGAAAAGAGCACTTTAAAACAAAGCTCAATAAAAATCATCATTTTACAAAATCATTCTTTTTTTCTAAAATTAGACATCAGTTTTCTATTGGGGAGAAGCAAAGACTCGTGAAATATGAAGGTTATAAAATAATCTTAAAATAATAAAAATATTTTGTTTTAAATAACAAATAATGATTAAAAATAAATAATTTAAAAAAAAAAGAAAAGGCCATCGCCATGGTAAACCATTGTCGTAATTTCGGTCAGTTTTGGTGATCGTATTCTTAAACGCTCCTCAAAAAATTGGGTTGCGAGAAACTTATTCTTAATTCACGCACACAATTCTACGAAAAATAAATATCTGTGCTTAATAGACAAGTTAATAGTTGTTGAATATGTACACTTTAAGTATATGAAACTAGAAAATATAAAGTTAAATTATTTGATGTAAGCTTATGATTGTAATATAATTAATAACAGATTATAATTTCATAATTTATACATAACAAAAACAATAAAACTTTGAATTTAAAATTTAAATTCTATCAGAAATTCTCAAATTTTAATTAAAGTAGTTTACTTGGTAACACTTAGTGCCAGTGTGAGAAAAACGAATTTGCAAATGTACTGAACATTAAAAATTTTTCATTCCCAAATTATTATGTATATAAATAACTAAGTAATGATTAATGTTACAACTGAACTGAAGAGAATATGTTAACTTATGTAAGAAGGTCTGTACTGTAAAAGTTGCGCGTTTGAAATTTGTTTTAAGGGCATTTGTTCTGAGAGGCTGCAAAGTGTCTAAAATTTAGTGGGCTGTTGTGTCAACGACATCATTCGATAGTGGTTAAAAATTACGAGAATATGGTTGTGCTTAGAGATCTTCAGCCTGCAGAACAAAGTACTGTTTTCAATGTATTTCATTTCACTAATCTGATATATGTATTAAGCTTTAAAAACACAAACTTTAATATTAACTATTAGTTTCAGTTATAACGGCTGCGTCCTTTTGAGAAAGCTTTAAAAACATTAACTATGTTTTTCAACTATCTTTTTTTATATTCATAAAAATTAAAAGCAATTGATTAAGATATTTATCACATAATTTACGCTTATTACAACTTCATAAAAATTATACATTTAAATCCATATATAAAAGTTTGATTGGTCAATTGATAATTTTTTTTTAAATGTGGAAAATTTAAGTAGAAAATTATTCGATAATAAAATTAGAAGTTATGAACTTGAAATCTATTTCAGCTACTTATATTACAGCAAATAAATGTAGAAGACATCAAATTAGTATCATTAGTGTCACAAACTTTTTAAAACAAAAAAGTGTGTGTGAGTTAACTTAAAGATATTTTTTGATGAATTACTTTATAAGAGCATCATTTCATATCTAGCAACATTTAACAGGAAAAAATGCTCATAACAATCTCCGAAGAACAGCATTCTTTTTTTTAACAAGACACTATCACAGCACGCTGCTTTTTCCCTATTAAGGTTCCCCAACTATTTAATGAAAGCTCCGCAATTAATGGTGAGATTCTCAACGAAATATGTCCCTCGCTTAAAACATTAGTCACGTTGAATTTTATACGAGCTATAAATCTCTTACCCCACACCATACAGCAGAGCCAAGAAGTGCCAAACAAGTGATTTAAAGCAGCCAGGGGTCTGCAATCGTTAATTCCGACCTTGCGTCTGTGTGGAAGATGGGCTCTGGAAAAAGAGAGAGAGAGAGAAAAAAAGGAAGACCACCTCATAAACAACCACTACATTTCGGTTAATGGTGTCGAGTCTTTTCAGATACATGCATGTCGTTACATTCGAAATTTGGGATGGTAATTAAGTTTTACCACTGATGCCGAGCTGAAAAGAACACGGAACAGTGTTCTTTAACGAATGTAAGTTGGGCGTAGCCAACTTCCTCATTAAAATCTCGCTTCTTATCGTTGCAGTAAAAATTTTTCTCCATAACGAACCAAAAATCTAACTCCAATTAGTTTTTCCCATTTTTTTTTTCCAACTTTCTTATCGATTTCAAATTTTAAAAAACACGTTGTAAAATAGGGATGAAAAGTTAAAATTTTGAGTATTCTTCTAAACATAGTTATACATTTTTTTATCCGGTTATTTTAAAAAACTTATTATGTAGTAAATTTTTTTCTGTGTAACAGCTATATACTTAACTTCTATATAAAATAGTTTAACTTTTTGTTCTCACCGGTTTTAGATCTAAAACTTTAAAAATCATAACTTTTTTTCTAACGGGGATTAATTCTTAACCATAACAAGTCCGGAAACTGCTACTCATGTAGCGTTACATGGTGAGCACCTGTGAGTCAAGTCACAGAGGCGAGTAGCAATACCTACGTCACACCACCACAAACTCATTCATAGAGTGGGCCCCATTCATCCATCATCTTAGAAGAAAGGAGAAGGAAACACAGAGAGAGAAAAGAAATGTCCTTATCCAAACCAGAATTCGAACCCGGCACCAACAGCTTATTACACTAACCACTCTGCCATCGGCCGGCTAAAAAGCATAACTAAAACCAAAACTATAAAATTATCCTAAAATTTAAAAAGAATATAAAATAACTAATCCTCCTCTTAGCAATAATAAATATATACTAAAACAGTGAAAGACAAATATCACATCATTTGTTCTATTTCAATACAATGAATTTTCCTATAAACCTTATGTTTAAACAATAATTTAAAAATAGGGGTATAAAAGTAATTTAGCATCATTTTCAAAACATTGAAAATTGAGAAAATGTAAACAATTAAACACTAAAGTATTTCGAAATGCATATAATATACACAAATTTAACGTGTTATGGAAACTTAATAACTTAAAAGTTTTGATCTCTCATTGCATTTAATCAGTTTGTATCCCTTTTCTTCAGTGTCGCGGCTCTTAAAAGAGTAATAACTTAAAAACTGAGAACTAGATATTTTAAATGCAAACTTAAAAGAGCATAGCTCTAAATAAACTTATCATAAAACTGTATTTAAAAGTGAGTATAAAATTATTCTTGTTGCATTCGCTGTAAATATTTACTTTCAGAACAAATGCAAATGTAACACGGATCATTTGTTTCTAATAATTCTTTACTTTTATAATAATCAAGTTTTCAGAAAATTTTTAAGTTATCAGTCTCACAAAGAACTTAAAAATATGTGAAAAATCAAAACTAAATATAAAAAAGTAACTTAATAAGTTAAAATTATTTTTAAGGTATAAATTTTATAGTAAACATTAATTTTAATATTATAAATTATTAATTATAAATTAAAAAATTTATTATAAATTAAATTATTAATTTTATAGTTAAACTTTACTGGTTTGAAAAAATATGTAAATATTGTGAAACGTATTCCTGACAAGTTAAAAATATATGAATAATAACCCTTTAAAAAAGTATATTTAAAAATGCAATTAATTTTTCTTTACATTCTTTAATTCTTTTAATCTTAAAATATAACACGGAATATGTAATAAACAGAAAGTAAATTAATAATATCATGAAAATATTAAAGCATACTGTTAAAACTTAATTAAAAAATTTTCTTATGTCAGTAAAAATAAATTAAACAACGAATGAAAAATTTAATAAAATCTATATTTTGGTATTTTTATTTTCCACAAACACATTTATGATCATAAAAATTTATCAAAAACATTACTGAACAGAAAATAAATTTAAAATTGCTTCAAAATTATTCACAAAAATAAAACATTCGAGTCAAAAGTTTAATGTATGAACACAGAATTTAAATCCAATTGTACATATTCTCTTACTAGAAAAATTAATTTTAGACTAATTGAATGGGAAATAAAAACATTAACTTAGAAAAATAAAAAGAATTTTTCGATCTATTCAATAAACTGTATTTTATATGGCAGAAAAAATTTTAAATCTAATAGATTCTTTTAAAAAATTTTGAAGAATAACTGATAATAAAATTGTTATTAATGAATAAGCTTAAATTAGAGCTACTATTTTTTATTAAATGTTTCCACTGTTCATCACTGATAAATGTACTTAATTTATGCAAACTGTTGACATAAAATCTATCTCATCATTACAGTAAAAAATTTAGTTAAATGAATATAAAATCTTATACTTTTTCAAAATTTTAGCTTTCTTACTTTTGTCATTTTCTTTTTTTATCGACCTCAATTTTTAAAATTTAACTAAATGTTTACAAATTAGGTATAAAATTTTACTTTATTTAAATTAATTATAAAATTTTACTTAAAATTAAAATTTTACTTAATTTTATTTATATAATTTAACTCGTCGTAGTAAAATTATTTTTTTTAACCAAAACAAAAATTTATTCCATTTATATTTTTTCGATTTCCAATTGTTTTATTGACCGCAGATTTAAAAAATATGCCTGAAAATCGTAATATTGTAGAGATTAATTTTGTAAATGTTTAATACAAGAAATATAAAAATAACTCATCATTTTTGCCGTAAAAAATCAACCACACACTGACATATTATGAATACTTAAAACTTAACACACATTTAAGCAAAATAAATATTAAACTTAATATCTCATTGATGCAATAAAATTTTACTGCATAATTTAAAAAAAGAATCAATTTTAATATTTCTTACTTTTATTACTTTTTTATCTCGGTTCTAATAATGTATCTTAATTACATTAAATAGAGCTTAATATATATAAATAATTATTCTTAATTTTTAAAAATAATAAGTCATTTTTTTCTAATCATTTCAGTAAAAATGTATGACACAGACAAAATTTTATTCTACTTCGTTTGTATTTCAATGCTTTTACCGATCTTATAGTTATTAAAATTGAAAAATATTTTGAAACAAAATAATAAAGTAAAAATATAAATGCTCTCTCAGTATGAAAAAGCTTAAAGTTTTATCATAAGGAATATAAAATTTGATTCAGATTAGACTTTTCCAACTTTTCTCTATTTTTGCTGATTGATATTTTATTCACTTTACGATTAAAATTGAAGCAAGTTTTATTCATAAATATTTATATATATACATTATTAAAGTACCAAAAATTAATGATATATTTAATAATTCTTTCGACAAACTTGTAAAGTAATAAATTGGTAACAATTTAACAAAGAACCAAAAAAAGTATTAGTTAAAGAATTCTTCAAGAAATCTTCCCAATCACCAAAGAAATAGTGTAATCAGATTTTTTTTTTTTTTTTTTTTAAACATTTACTGAAACTTAACAAATTTGTCAAAATATTTATTTTTAGCAAAAACTCAAAAAAATTTTAAATTTAATTTATAGTTTAATTTTTAATAAGAAACAATATAGAAAATTTTTTGGAAAATTTTCGAAAAAATAATTTTTACACTTTACCCTCAGCCAATCAAGTTTTGTCAACACTCAAAAAGGAAAATAAGAAATATTCTGATGGGAATTTGCAGCTTTCCTCGTTAAAATTAATTAATTTATTCAAAAAGCAATTGTAACTGTATTCAGTTTTAATTGCAAATTATTTTGATTCAAAAATTTAAAAATAATTTTAAAATGGCAATTTTTGTTGTCCAAAAATTTCTCATTTCATTTATCAGGAATTTTACTTTTCAAATATTTCTATAAAATATTTTAATATTGTCTTAATTCAGTATGAAGTAATTTATCTCTATTGAAGATTGTTTTTAAATCAATAAGATCTTAGAATCAAACTGTAGCACTGATGCCAGATTGATCTCATAAGAATATCTTTTCAAGTTTATTTTATTGCTCAAATGAGGTCTAATTAAACCTGGACATAGTATTAAATGAATCACTATAAGCACCCACGCCTGAGATGGGATTCGAACCTATGAACTGTTAAACTAAACTAAAAGTGCCAACTCAGTAAATGAATGACTGGATGAAGTAATTATAATCAACGTCTAGCTTTATCATATGATGTCATCCTTGCTAATAAGATCCATTATTAATAGGATTGCGCTTTAAGTTTGTTGCGCGTCTCTACGATTCTTTTTTAACATAGGCAAGTTAATTCGAACGGCATTTGCACATTAAAGTATTCCGAACCCCTTTATGAGCAATCCTGTATAAAACGGAAATCGAACACACGAACTGTTAAGCCGAAAGCTACACTGCTCATCAAATCTATCAACCGTTGAACCTGCTCGTTTAATTTAGGACTTGTCAGATCAATTTTCACAGTATTCTCCATAAATATACAGTTACTTGTTCATGTTTTCATTACGGTAAAAATAATCCTCTGGATATTTTTAAAATTCATTCAAACAGAGCATTAGTTTGACTGTGAAACATGGACAAGGTCAATACGTATCTCATCGATCAGTTGCATAAGGAAAGAATAAAAAAGAGCGGCCAAGGAGCCACAACACAAACAGAAGCAAGACACTCGCTTCATTCATGTAGCCAACACACAGGGACCCACCCTCATCCTCCGTCAAATTTGACGTCAGAAAACAGGCGATCGTAACCCAAGAGGTCGTCCTTATCATTCATTTATTTCGCTCGCCCAAAGGAAATAATGATCAAAATGTGCTGCAGAAAAAAAGAAATCCCGTCAACCTCAGTGTCTCATTTCCATTCGTGGCGGGTGATTTATGACGACTGTGTTTTTTTTCAACTGGCCGGCCCAGCCCTGTCCGATCCTCTGTACATTGTTATACATCTGTTCTCTGAAGGATGCTGTTCCGGACTCAAGAATCGGTTACCACACAAGGAGCTCATATCTGAAGACATTCGAACCTAGCTTATATAATTAATATTATTCAAATTACAAGTCTCAAATTTGGGTAAATTTCGCCAGATAAATTGTGATTAAACATTATAAATCTGATATTTTAATTCGAAAGTTCTTTTTGTAATATATATAATTTTATAAGTCATGTTACAAGACAATCAGTTTTGATTTAAACTTGAGAAAAATGTAAACATCTGCATTCATAAAGATGGATACGAGCTTCGGACTATACAGAAGGTTAACGGGTTTGAATACTCGCCTATCACCGAAGATCTCGTCTATCTGAACCATGGTCATGGGACGAAGTTGACACCTGAGCCAGCCCTTTCTCTTTACATCCACACCACACAAGAGGAAGAGCTTTTGACATCATATATGAACGTGGACGTGTTCCCAACCTACGGAACTAGTATATAGTCAGGAGGGAGAATATGGTCACCTTTCATATCGTTACTCCACTATGCTGATTTTCCCGAAAGCGACGTGAAGCTACAGTAAAATTTGACGTTTTCACGCTGAACTGAAATTTCAGTTTAAAGTGATTTTAAAAATTCTTCTGACTACTGCTTATTTGGGTGTACTGTACAGAAAAATTTTCTAATGGTAGAAAAAAAAAGTATAAAAGTATTTTAGATTTGTCACTTAGTGGTCGTTTTATCACGCAAAGGGTAGTTATAATAGGCCCAACAGTTTAAGTGGATTCCGAACCATTATAAGCATTCTAGGTGGAATTTGAACCCACAAACTGTTGAATCAAAGGTCAGAGTGCTAACTGCTTGCCTAGCAGCTCATCGTAAATTACTTACTCTTAAAAGACTGCATTTCAAAATCTAGGTATGTATTACCTTATTGAAATCTAAACTAAATAAACACGCGGTAAAATCAACAACTGCAACTTTATTGAAATAGATGTAATATAAGTGAAACCGAAGACCGAGCAAACATTGTATATTTAATTAGTTATTAAGTATAAATATAAAAACGTTTAAAAATGAAAATTGTACTTTTTGACAAGATATTTACTCTCACTGAATAAAAAAGTATTCAAAAATATATAATATTTAGAAATTTATGTATGTTAAAATACAAGATAGATCCAGTTTTACTAGGTTGATTCAAGAAAACATTCCTTGCAATTTCTATTCAAAGCTACGACACAAATATTAGGTTGGTATTTAATTTAAATAATTAAGTGGTCAGAAACATGCTCCATGTCATAACATTATCTCTATTTAATAGAAGTATAGAGCACATTTTTTACATACAAAGTGACTTACAATTACTCTATCTATAATGATATCAATAGTATATTATACAATCGCTTAATATTAAAACACTTAAATATATGAATTTTTCCGAACAAAAGAATATTTTTTGTAAATGCGTAGGATTTTATGCCCCTAAAAAGCTTTATCACAATGCAATCACAAAAACAGAATTAAAATTTCAGCATAATAAATGAGTAAAAAAATATTCAAAAATAAAAAAACATACATTTAACTTTAATTAAAATGCTGAATAGCGATCTAAAGGAATTTCTGCTAGCACTAGCTGGAAGCAAAATCCTTGGAAAAATGCAAAATATAGTCGAGAAGAATCTACACTTACACCTAATTATTTGGAAAAATACGAATGCAATAAATTCAGAAACAAGAAACGTTTCTTTTTTCCCGTATATGGTTTCGGGGAACACATTCTGCTGCAGCCAAACAATGAATAGTTATACGGAGCAGAATGTCGTAAACTTTCACGAAACGAAAGGGAACGAAGCTTTATTGCATTACGAGGAAAAAAAAATCTAATTGGGTTTTGTCGAGTGATGGAAGTTACGTCGGACCAATGAAACAAAATTAAGTTTGGAAGTTTTTATTTCGTAAAATAAGATTTACTATAGATGACGCGATATTAAAAATGGAGTTGAATTATCAGTAAATGAATGTATCAACTTAACCCTGCTCTGCTTAAAATTTTAAATTTCCGGGCAAAACATTTAGCATTATTTTCATATTCATATTTTCAAATATTATTTTATACATACATCCGACTTAAAGAGTATTTTCTTTTTAAATATTTGACTTCGGAAAAAAAAAATTGAAGTTAAGAAAATGGATTGAAACTATAGACATTTAAATCAGATTTGTTTATCACTCAACAAAAGTTTAAAGAGTATACTACTACGCTTTTTAAGCATATAAACATAAAGTGAGAATCGAATCTTAGAGCTGTTGATTGGATTGATTTGTTTACCGCAAAGCGGTTACTTTCACACAAGAGACCCCATTAGATTTGGTGCTACAGTTAAACGTAGATTCCAAAACACTACAAACATTCATGCTCAAAGTGTGATTTGAATTCAAGAACTATTGAACCAAAGCCTAGTACGCTAACCTTCGAATTTCAGCTTCGGTTAATCCATAACAGAATATAACTGCTATAAATAAATTTTTTCTTGTAAATTACATTATTTTAATAATTAAAATGAATTCGGTTTAGTTTATCAGCTGCAAAACAGTTGTTCAAACAACAATGCTAAACTCGACTGATATTTAATTTAATATGGATTCTGAACTATTATAAATACCAACGCCCAATACGAGCATTAACTCAAGAACTCTTAAATTGAAAATTAAAACAGTAACCAACTAATTGCAAACTTGATCATACGAGTTAGACTGAATATTTCCAGTCAAAATACGTTTTCAAAATTTGAAAAAAAGGCAAGAGTTATCTTTTTATACAAGCAGAATTTCTTTAAGGACGAATGCTATATTGTAAATATTGCTTCAGCTGTCTCTTTCGACCAAAACTAAAGTGCGTTTTAAATTACCATTACTCTCCATGTTGGAGGTGGGTATCGCACATATGAATTGTAGAAATGAAAGCCGGATCATTAATCATTCAGTTTCTAACTAGTAATAAAGTGGATGAAATGATAAAGAAAACCAGTCTAGAATGATCAATAGATTGATCTTTATTTTATTAATTGATAAAGTAGATCGCACATAGCAAAAAGGTTTATGCCAAACTACAGGAATTTCTTTTGCACCCTATTTACTTACCAGACGTTTCCATGAGATTACTTCCTATTCTACCATTCGTATAATTTTTTAATAGGATACCAAATTTAATAAAGGATGTTAAACTTCTAAAATTTCAAAGATTCTTGTTCATTAGAATGTTACAAAACCGGCCACAATTGATCGCTTAAAAAACAAAATTGTG
>JAPDSC010109239.1:112321-161850 GCA_026290005.1 Latrodectus geometricus
ATTCTTCCTATTTTTAAGTTATCGACATTCTTTGCTTTTTTTCCTATATATTTCAAATTTAAAATTGCATGCTAATAAATGCACAGGTTTTAAAAAATGGAAATATTAATATCTTATTTTAAATCTGGATGCATATACTTGAAAGTTTCGGCAACTTGTTGACGCTTCAAAAATATATTAATTCTTGAAGTGGGAGAGTTATATTTTTCCCAAGAGTACGCAGATAAGTTAGAATTCCTGCCCACTTATAAACAGTAACAGTTCTATTTTTACTAATTAACCTAAGATTCTGAAACACAATCTCTTAATTATAAAGGCTAATTAACTTAAGATTGAAGACATGCTATTAAATTACTTCTTTATTTGTTATTTTTTAGAAACTTATAAATAAAAAAGAAAAATATAGTTTCATGTTTATGAAAAAAAATAATCTAATTATGATAAAAGTAGGCTCCAACATTAAGATAACAAAATACTTATTGTAAGAGAATATTTAAATTGGATCAAAAAATGCATAGAATATAAAAATGCTCAAATTTTCAGTTTTGATTATTTTCTAACATATATTAGAAATTAAAATGGAATATTTATCAAATTAATAAATTTATCCGCAAACATGAAGCTCTATCTTTTCAAATGTAAGCAAAAATATATAGACCTATCAATTTGTATCGTAAATACAGTCCGTTATGCAGCAATAGGTATTTACGTATAGCTAAAAAAATTTAAACATAGTTTTATATTTATTAAAAACTTTTTATAGTTCCGAAGTTATATTATTCAGCTTCATAACTTTGTTTTCGTTATGAACAAAACTATAAAAGTTTCTTACAAGTTTTGAATTTTATACAATAATTATTATATTAGAAGATATTTAGAAAATTGCATGTACTTTATTTTCAATGATTGTTTTTCAATTTTTTTAAACTTATTTCAAAAAAATTAAAAAATTACCTCCTTTACAAACATTACATTCATTTTCAAGCAGTTGTTTTTATATTTTATCTTCAGAGTTTATCAAAGTAGTTTTCCTAGTTGAAAACACTCAACTTTTTATAAAATATTTGGTCAACAACTCAACTTTTTATAAAAACGGTCAAAAATTTGATTTATTGAGTTAACATTTTTTCATGTGCCTTATTGCAGTTCTAGCTACGTTATTCAATTTTTTAAGTTATTCACAAAAATTAAATATAAAAATAAGAGAGAAGTTATAAAACAATAATACTTAAATTTTCAAACCAAATTTTGCAGAACATTAAAAGCTATTTTGTTTATATTTAACCTTCAGAATTAATCAAAGCAGTTTTTCAAATTAAACAAACTCAATTTTTTAATAATTGTGACTAGAAATTTTCATTTATTGAGTTTAACACTTTTTTTTCCTGTGCCATATTGCAAATTATTTCATTTATTAAATTTGGTTATTTATAAAAAATATATATAAAAATGAAAGGGGGAGAGAGAGAGATAAAAGCAAAGATATAAAACAATAATAATTAATTTTCCAAAGCAAATTTTACATGGTTTATCTATTTTAATGAAGCAAATCGATATTAAAATTTTTCTAATGTCCCACATTAGAAAAATGTATAAAAAAAAATCATCCACGTTAATAGATTTTATTTCACTATTTAACGGAAATTTATGCCCTTAATTTAAAAAATATCCAATTCTACTGGCCAAATTTAAAGATAACACTTATAAATTTAAGAAATACTTTTATTGAAGCTTGCTTCTAAATTCGCGACAGTGTATTTTATCAAGAAATATGTATTTTAAAATAGCATTTGTATGAAAATATGCTAACATCCCTAAAGTGAATACAATTATTTTTTCATCTGCTTATCATATTGTAACAAGGCAATTATATTACAAAATTACATTATTATTTATATAATTTGCCTCCAGTAATGATTCAAGATTATAACATTTTAAAACTGAAAAGTTTGTAAAACCATCAATCAATCCGAAACATTATCTTAAACTATTTTTTTTAACTTCTTTTAAAGCTAATTTATGAAAAACCTAATGAAAACGGAAATTGAATACAAAAAACTGGCAAAATATTTTTTAATTAGACACAAAAAATATTAAAATGGGATTTTTTTTTATCAATGCAGTAATTAAATATGACATAAAGAACTTAAATAATATAAACAAATGAACAAAATTAAATTATTTTCTAATATAATTAAAGTATAATTAAGATAGAAAATTAAGAGAAATTTTCTTTAAAAAAAATAAGTTCCTATCAAGAATCTCCCTAGGCAAAATTAAGCCTTTTATCCGTAATATCTTCATTTACTTACTGAATATTTAATTAACATTTAAAAATAAATAAATTTTCAGTTTTTTGAAGATATAATTTAATTTTTTGAGTTTGCACATAAAGTAACACCCAGTTAGTTATGCACACTTTGTAACAGTTAAAAAAAAAATAGGAAAAGGAAATTCTACTAAAATATTTTATCAGTTGTAATTATATTTATTGTTTTATGTATTAGTCAAATTAGTTGTTTGCTTTGTCGATCAACGGTTGTTTTCTGTTTACGATGGATATTAGACTGAACCTCAGTTACAAGGGACTTTTGTCACTGCAAACATCCAAGTCCGTATCGGGATTCAAACCCGCGAACTGCAGCACGTAAAACAATAACGCTAACCATTCTTGAAATAATTTACATTTCATTTACTATACTCTAATTAATAATTAAAAATTTAAACAAGACTTTTAAAATATTCGAAAATTCCAAAATTTTTATTAGATGATACATTGTATATCATTTCAACTTGTAATAAGTGGAAAATTTAAAAGATGTGATATATTTGTTTTATTCTTTAAAAAAACGAAAAAGTATAAGTGAATTATAAATAATGTTGAAATACTGCAGTAAAATATTTTAATAAGGAAATAATTTTACGAGTTATTTTAATCACTTACCAAGATGGTACAAAAATCAAAATTTATATTCCATTTTGAGTATAATAGAATTATATAGAGGACATCCTAAACGATCAGATTTTGCAGTTTGAAAAAACTATTTCAATTTTATTTTTCGGTGCTTATTTTTAATTTAATATAATTTGATTAACATTTATCGGCGTATCTTTTATGAGTTACGGTAAATTAACGACATTAACTCAGAGTTGTTTTCCTCACTGCATTATCCCTTTACTGGTACTTTTTGTACTTGAAAGCTTATAAGATAAGGACCCAGAGATAAAAAAGAATTTCCAACCACTATAGACAAGTCAAGTCAATATCTAGATTTGAACTCACGAACCAAAGACCAATCTGGTAACCATTCCGCTGTCAACTCGAACAAACCTAATGTTGAAGAAATAAAGCAAGGGTTGTAAATAGTATTATTTTGTATAAAATTTTTGATAAAAGTTTTCATTTAAACAGCCTGCAGATACTCTAATTTTAGTTTTTTGGCCAAGGGCAAATGTTTTTCGATAAACTTTTGCATTAACAAAAATATCTAACCAACATTTTCTTAAATTTGAGTTCTGAATGCATAAAATTGTTTTGCTTATTATTTGTAGCACTTTTTATTCAGAGTGAAATCTACCGATAAAAAAAGAGTCAAGTCACAAAACTCATTCATACTATAAACGAGAATCGAACGTATAGCCTACTTAACTGAATTCCAGAACTCTCAATATTAAGTTCTTGCCTTGCGTGTGATTTCACAAAGTTTGTTGATCGATCTGCAAACACATTTGGATTACGATTAATAATTCAACTAGAGACATTGATTTTAGGTAGATTCTAAATCACTATAACATTCACTCCTTAGGGAAATCGAATCTTCGACTTCTTAAATGAGTTTGGTATGGTTTGTCGGTAAAATAATCTCTCTTTCACAAGAGGAAATTATACCAAGTTTTACAATTTTATGTAAGTGGATTCTTAAAAAAAAAACTACAAACATTCAAAGTTGAAATGGGATTCGAATCCACGAATATTATTCTCAATTGGAGAGACAAATTATTTTTATATATGAAGAATTCTATATCTTTCTATCAATAACTTACACTTAGCTGAGTTAGCTAGCTCAAAACTAGATTCCGAGCTACATCAGACACTTAAGTCCGAGATGAAATCAAAACCACGAACGGTTAATCCGAAGGCTAAAGTACAAATTCCACTAATTCAAACCCAAGGGAAGAATCGAACCCATGAACTTGTCAATAGATACCTCTTCAAAGCTTAGCTAAACCCTTTGGGTACGTTTGAAGAGTGAGACTCGTCATCTGCTTAAGTGACGGTGACGAGTCAGACCAGTCATCGGAATATAAGAAGCTATTGTTTCATTTATATATTTATTTATTTATGTTCATAACTAAAATGTTGTTTGAAAAATATGCTTATATCACCAATACAAGTATATTCTAAATGTATTTTTTCATATTAATCCATATCGTTAAAAATAAAATCCATCCGATGAGCATAAAAATCTTCAGATAATACAAACTCGAAGGGTTAAAGCCATTAAAAGGCAAACATTTTAAACGCTAACCAACTTTGTTGCGATCTACAAAACTATTTCAGAATATCAGAACTGAATGCATACTGAAAATATGGCATTTATACAAATTAAAGTTATAAATATCAGAGTTTCAGTGCACATGATTTATTTAATGCACGTTTTATACAAAGTAGAAACTATTTCTGAATTTGTATGCAGAAACAATAAGTTAAGCATATACCTAGACTATTCGTGAAACACAGATCTAGGCTCATTCTAAAAATAAAGCCTCTACGCGAGATTCAATTCAGTGAGCAGAAAGTAAAATCACGACTCTTCCTCCAAACAATCGAAAGAGGTTCTCAAGACAGCTCATAAAATGCCCACATGTGACATATTCATTCCATTTTTAGAACTTTCGTAGTGGAAACAAGCCTTTTCATCACACACAGCGGTGTTGCTATTTCTACATGTGACAAGACAATGCAGAGCCATTCATTTTGCGATGAGCAGACATGTTGCAGTAAATCACAAGAATTCCCCCCCCCCTTATAATCAAGTTAAAAAAAAGTAAATACATTAAACAGTGAGTATAGCCATAAAAAATATTTAATTTAAGCGTTTAGAACTATGAAAAAAATAAGAATTACTACTTTCGCGGAATGTTAAAATATTTCGATAGCAAGAGACTATGTAATTAAATGTTCTGAACATCTACCATCGTGGGAATTTTACCGTCCAACTTTATATATATATATATATATATATATATAATTATTAAATACAGAGAATTGTGTAATTAATATTATGTGTAAGACTTGCTACAGAAGCAGAATTTATTTTTCAGAAGAATTATTGAGAATAGTTGAATATCTAAGTACATGATTATACATCTATGTATAATATTACCTCTCTTTTGTTCACAAAGTTAAAAAGTAAATATTTTTCTACTAGCAGATAAGCATATTTAGTGATGAATGCAAAAGTTAGTTCTAAATATTTTTTTTTATTATTCGTCAAGTTTTGTTTCAATTCGACAGCTTCTCTGGTGGAAAAATTTTGACTCCGAGGATAAAAGCATTACAAATGTATGCGCTTGAAGTGGGACTCGAATTTATGAATTATTGAGCTGAAAGTCGAAGGAATAAGCATTAGCTAGTACCTCAGAGCTTGATAAAAAACAAATACAGAATTATAAATATTACAAAGAGAGATTCTATATCATATATCAAACTATTAAATTCTTAAATCATTACATTAAGTTAACCATTGGCTATCAATAATAAGACAGCGCTTTTCGGAGCAAAGGGTCTTGGGTTCGATCCTAGTAACAGTTTAATAACGGGTGTCGATACTGCACGTTGTTTGCACCTTCTTTTGGATGAGTGCTTGTGATTTCAGAGTTTCCTGCCTTGAGACACGTGCTTACGGCCCATTATCTATGAAATGTCCTCTCGGAAGACAATTTTCGAGGTGTGTATTAAAAACGAATGGTCTATTTGTTAGGCTATCTACTTCGCGGTGTTAAAATCATTGCGTCAACATCATCCGAAGAGGAAATTTTTAAGAAAATTAAAGGTCTTTGCTTCGCAAGCTTTGGTTTAGTTGTCACTCTATGATTACTTTATACATAAAGACTAATTTAACGGATTCCAAATCATTACTAATACTCACGAACTGTTGAAATGAAAGCGAAAAGTACTTATTTTGTGAGTAAAATGTTATTTCTGACAAATGCATAAGTGCAGAAGAATAACTACATGCAATGTGAAAAATCTTTCGAATTATTGACTTCGAAAATTTAAAAATCTTTGAATTTTGTCTCATTGTTATTTTAAAAATTCTGAGAAATAATTATACCCAATGAAGAGTTTTAATGAATATATTGATTCAACATAAAATCAGAAATATGAAAAAACTCTTTTTTTTTTTCTGAATCTTTACTTTCTGCTTAAAGCTTGCTATACCGAAATGACTGACAACTTAAGTGAAGGCATTGTTTTTAATTACTTTCTTTACTAGAATTCTATAGCTCTTGCTTTTTTTTGCGATATACATATATCACAAACATTTATGCATATTAATACGTACATATATTAAACGTAAGTTTAAGTACACATATACATTAGATGTTCATGAATACATGTTTCCCCTTCCTAGTCATTTGGTTGTCAGCGATTTTAAATCGCTTTTTAGTGTTCGCACATAAATTTCGATTTTCGAAATTTCACAAATTAACGCGCTTTTTATTTTCGCAGCTTTGGAGCAGAGCTGTCAAGAACATGCAAAAGTGTGACCTTAGAACGTATCCGGCGAAGAATGGCAGGAAGCAGGAAAAGATTAGCGCGTGGGCGTGTTCCTGGCGAAAGTCTCAACACCTGTCGCAATATCCACAAAAACGTTCGCTTTCTTCCAAATTTCTCTCCGCTGTGCCTCACAATCAAATAAAAGAGCCTCACAGGTGACAGCCAGTCCAGGGATAACCATGAAGAAACATCCTTACCCTCCGAAATCCAATAAATAAGACTGTAATTTACAGAAAATCTTTTTCTCTAAGAATAAAAGGTCAATATTAGTTTATAATCGAATATAATCATACTTCAACTTTAAGTTTCAGAACCGAGGGAAAAAATAAAATTTATACTTGTATTAAAAAAGGTAGATAATTTTGGAGCAAACATCAAATTTTCCTTGTTATAGAACATTGCCTTTAGCAATAGTCGAAGACTAAGAACAAATTTTCTAGAAAAAGTTATGATAATGTATGTATAAATAACATATTTAATGTATGCGATAAATTTGTTATTTGGTAAATATCATGGGTGTGTTCCATGGATCCGAAGATTTATTATTAGGTACTTATTAATAGGGATTATATATAATGAAGATACACATGTGCGCTCCAAACATACAAAAGATTTCACAACGAAATGCACATATTCATATTATACAAGTGTGTTGAACACGAGATACACACGACTAACTCAAATTTTGTATTTTTAAAATTATCACGTATATATACAAAATTGTCTTTGTTTAATGTAATTCCACATTTTCATAAATCACATAAGAACATTAAAATTGCAAAAAAATTGTTTCAGAATTTTGTTGATAAAATTTTAAATACATTATAACTGAAATATAACTAAAACATCTTTAATAAAGGATATAGTTACATACAGAAAATCTGGGCACATTTTTAAATCTTAGTTAATGATGTTGAGAAATTCTGTAAGAGATTGATAGGTTCACTAGAAATAATGAGTACATACGCACTATAAATGGTTCACGAAAAAAGTTATTTGAATAACAGTTGCACTCGATTCAAAAGCTCATTTTTTCAGTTCATAAAAACAATAAAGCAATTGATCTGTTTTATTATCCCCATATTAACAAAAATGGTTGGTTAGCACTTTAAAATACGAAAAATTATTTTGTCCACACACAGACATTTTTAAACTATTTTACCAAACTTATAACTCATGATGTTGCAATTCGCAACATTTTAACAATCCTCCAACTAAATAACTGGTGTGCGCAAGAAACCAATTTTATTGTTGTTTGTTGTTTCTAATGATATATATCTGGTTAGTCAATAGGTTCAAAGAAAAAAAAGAAGAGGAGGAGGACATTGAAACAAATTCTTTTTTTTTCAGAGTGCTAAGCAGGAAAGTAGATGTTCAGGAGTAAAGTGCGTGGTGTTGCATTTCCTGCTCATGGGGAAAATATTTTTACCTCGGTCAATTCTAAGGCATTTCAGGTGTCCATTCATACGAGTCTTAATAATACCAGGTGTACACGACTGCCCTTATAAAAATAGGCAGCACCTCCTGGTTGCTTGCCACCATACCAGGCATGAATCGGAGGAAAACACCAAAAAGAAGTAACGGCAGATTTAACTATTGAGAAGATCTCCAAAAAATTCAGGGTACTAGATGTAAAGGATATTTAAGTTCCCTCCTTTGCCAAGGTATCAGCTGCTTCAGGAAATCAATTTTTATTCATACAATCGTAACAATATCCATGTTTAAACTACCAATAATATAAAGGAGATATATGTAAAATAAATAAATACTTAATTAGTCATCCAATTATTTTATTTATAGAGCACTAAGTAAACTTATGAAAAATTAAACTATTCACAACTAGAACTGTTATTAAAAGCTATTTTTTAAAAAAATTAACAGTGAGCTTTTCATGACAGCATATATTTATTGGATAGAATATTTACACTTCACAGTTGTAACTTCATTAAATGGACATTTCTCTGATTTATAATGATGAATCATGCATTTAAATGTTTGTATGTTTAGCTGGAATCAGGTTTTTAAATAAAATTTTACTCCCATTTACTACAGTAATAATTATTTTTGAAGACTTGATTCTAGCTAACATACAAATTTTTAAATGCATGATTTATAGTAACAAATCAAAGAAATAGCCACCTAATAAATACAAATTGATTGGGTAAGTATACTTTCCAATTGAATAAGTATCATTCGCAACTGGAAATGATACTTGGTAGGTAGGATAAGTATCATCGCAACTGGAAATGGTAGGATAAGTATCATTCGCAACTGGAAATGATACTTATCCTACCATAGTGGTAGCATTATTAGATGGCAGTTTCATTGATTTATAAGTATGAATAAGGCATTTTAACATTTGTATATTAGCTGTAATCAGGTTTTCAAATAACTACTAAACTTTCATTTATTACTTCGAAAATTAAGAAGAATAACCATTAATGACATCATTTGATAAAAAGAGCATAATAAAAGATGTTAAAAATCAGATATGTTAAAGTAAGTTCTTTTTGATAAAATTCCTGACATTATCAAATCTTAGAACTTTATCATTTTCCGAAATAGCACCAGTAGTAGGAGTTGAGCACAAAGATCGTTTTTACACAGGATGACTCAACCACTGACGTAGTTTGAAAAGGACTGCAAAGCATTACAAACAACTACACCCGAAATGGCAATCATACTCAAAACAGTTGAATCAAAGGTCCGATTATTAAACATTTAACCTCCAACAAATAAAATAGGAAATGGTTAAAAACAACAAGTAACAACAGTATGCAACAAAAAGTTTTTCTTAAATAATTTTAAATCTTCAGATTATCCGCAATACGAGGTCAATATACATCTACTATTGTGATGGAGATCTTGAAAGTTTTCCTCCTTTGAGTCATCAGGATAATGCTCATTACGAAATATCTTCGGACATGCAAATTAGCTCTGGATGTCCAAATGCTCTTAGAAGAGATAAATCTATAAGCTATCGCCAATTTAGCTATCAAAGCTAACTTATCTATAACTATTAACAAATAAATAATCAAAAGCCTATTTAGGTCCTAATTAGATAAGATTATGGTAGTTTCAAGCACAGTTGTCACATATCTTTTTACAGGTGGGCTTATTGAACAAGAACAAACAGTTCAAAGTTGACAGGTTGACTCCGAATTACAATAGACATCTGCATCTGAGGTAGAATTTGAGAAATGATGAGCAGTGTGCTGATTATTCAGTTGTCAGATAAGCTAGATTTTTAAAGATATTTACTTGATTGATAGATTTCTATCTCAACATAGGATTGGTTTATTTGTCACTCAAAGGCCTTATTTTGCACATGAGGGCTATAGTTACCACCGAAACCTATTGTTTAAACAGATTCCTATAGTTACCGAAAACATTTAAACACTGGGTGAGATTGGAATCCACGAACATTTGAATCAAAGATCCAACGGCTAAAATGCTCAGCAGCCAGCACGCCCTCTCCCCATACAAAATTATATAATTTACATGCATGTTTCTAAAATTCAAAATGATAATTCTTGGTGAAATAAGGAATATCCTGATCTTTAAAAAGTTGTTTTAATTCGTAAAAAACTTTCTCATAAACTTACTTTAAAAGATTTCTTTTAGAATTTTCAGAAAATGTAAGGAATAAATATTTTAAATATTATTTTAATAACAGATTTTCTCATACTGTTACAAAAGTTTATCAGAGTTTCAAGAAATTTCCTGAGTAACTTATAGTCTCAACCTGGATTGTTGTAGTAAATCAACCTTAATTAACAATCATAACTGATAATTATTTTCAAACACAGGCAACCATTTTAATCGATATTTAATGGTGGAATTATACACATAAAGCAAAAAGTTTCATACTTTGTCAATTATAATTGCGAAATGTTTTGAAGAATAATAAACGCTGATAATAAGATAGTTATCTACTTTACGATAACAGTTAAATACATAAATTAAAAGGCAAATATTACTGCATTATTAATAAGATACTTTCATTAAGCTTAATAGGCTAACAGCTTATAATTATTAAACAATTATAGATTATTATTTACTTTAGGAAAAGTTGGAAACTATTTTGAAATCAATACCACAAATTGTATCCAATTAGGTTTCTTAAATTTATGCAAGCTTAAGTAAAATATATTAATAAAGATTAATCTTGCAGTCAGAGAAGATTTAACGCATTCAATTCAATTATTACTATTTTAATCACGAGCTCATTAAAGCTGCTTAGTTAAAAGAGTGTCAAAAGTGTTACGCTACAAAACTAAGAGTAGAGATTGCTTTGATTATTGATTAGTTAACACACAAAACACGATTTTTAAATTATTAAAAATAACTTTGAAACAGAACCTTGAAGAGATAATCCTAATTTAAAATGCAATCCTTTTCTAAATCATTGAAATTTATGAGATTTGAAAAATACCTTACTAATTATAGACATACCTTATTTTTAGAATTTGCTGGAAACATGTTTCGGATTTTTAGTCATTATAATTCATGCAAATTTCAATCATTAAAGCAATCTTTGCGCCTTAACCATTGCAGCTGGTATAAAGTAATTAGATTTTTTAGTGGCGGCATTAGTTTAACTTAAAACTTACTGTCGGTGTAAATTTAAATAACTTTATTTCACTTCTATACACATGTAATCAACTAATGGGTTTCAGCGTCGGAAAAAAAATTCCATATAGGTAGAAAAATTTGGCTATATCTTATGGTTGATCAATGATCTTATGGAAATATTCATTAAGAAAAACAAATTTTATATAGATATTTTGTGTGTGTGACACAATTTAATCATCCAATGACTTCAAAGGTGTAACACAAATTTTAATTAGTGAATTTTGTTGAATGTATCACTGACTACTAGAGTTAATAAGATGTGTACATCAAGTTGGTTAAATTTTTCTAATGTTTCCCTACGTCATAAACTAGAAAGATTAATAGTTAAACATATTAACCATCCCCTTTTTAGAGATTTTAAAATGAAGTAGATGCAGTGTTGTTTTTGGATAGTACAAATTTTCAAAATTTGATAAAAAGAAGTCTTGTATTAAGTGTTTCATATCGATCATAAGAATACACATGAGAATATTTTAAAGACATTTTTGAAATCATCTCAGACAAAAACACAAAACATTCAATAAAAAAAATCGGCACAATATGCGATAGCACTTCACATATTATATAGTATATTTCTACATATAAGCTATTGCGTAGTGCCAAACTGCGATAAAATTATACAGGATTTAATGTGCTTGTCATTTGTCATTTTTTGCATGGTGATAATGATATCGGGATTTATGAGCCGAAAGCAAGAGCGTAAATCAGTCGTAAAATTACGCATCATTACATTTGGTTGTCGCTTTAGGGTAATTTTTTGTTTATGAGATCTAATTAAATCGGGACATACAGCTTAAACCGGATTCTGAACTACTACAAAGACTTAACGCTAAGTGGGACTTCAACCCATGAACAACAAAACCAAAATCCTGAAAAATTTTAGTATGTATAGCTCGGCTAATCATTATTAAACCAGCATTATGAATATAATTTATGAAACCAAATTTGTGTATTTACAAATATCAAAGGGATGATATGATTTAGTGTTAGAACAACATTCTTCAAAGCGAAAGGTTCCGGGTTCAATACCAGCTTTAGAACAAAAGGAAGATGTTTAACTGTAGTTAGAACCCGGATTTGGATCCTATCTCCATACCACTGTTGAAGAATGGGATATGGATGTTGCATAATAACCTAAATGAAAACAAGAATCAAAAACAAGAGAAAACAGAATCAGCCCTGATAACTTGATAATTTTCTTAATGGTATTTTGCGCTGCTGCCATTTGCAACCACGATTGTCGGGGTGAAGGCTTCGAATTTTTTCCGATTTTGTATTTTATAAATTCAATTTATATGTTTTTCCGTTAGGCAATTACACGGTGGACGTTAAAGTGCCTTACAACAGCCTTAGCCTGTTAAGCACAGTTTAAAATGTCAAAATTACCAATGATATTGAGTTCCAAGAAACAGTTTTATTTAAATTATATGCAAGATGAAAAAAATAAATTCGTTAGACATAAACTTTGTTTCGAAAAGCTTATGAAAACACTCAACCCAGACAAATTAAATTACTAACTTAAGTTTATTCGGAATTACATCAACGGTGAGATAAAGCAGAGAAAAGCTAACATTCAATAATCGAGGGTAGGTTACCGAGTTTGAGAGAAAAAAAAAAGTTATTTCACGTAGGGAATTTTTCAAGATCTTAGGGAGTTAAAATTAGATTTAGGCGTCTGCACTTAGCGTAAGCGTGGAACTGTGTTTCATTTAATGCGGAACTTAACCGAAAGGATATTGACACTTACGGCTATTCTTTGTTTGCTTCAACGTTGTGTTTATTTAGGGGATAAAATGAACATTTTTTGTATCATTTGTTTTCTAAGAATGGCAACTTTATATGCGATAATATACAATAAATCTCATGTCTAATCTAATGTTATTTATGAAATATCTTTTTAGAAATATTGCTTCAAAAATTAAAGTATTTTTAAAATGTGAAAATAATTTGCCTTATAAATTTAACAATACTTCAATAGTAAATCTCAATTAGAACAATCAAAATAAAACATAAGTTATTAAAATATTTCATTTCCTCACTTTAAGAAATTGGTAATTTGATTTTTTTTTAATATTTTTCATTTAATATAATTCCAGCACGATAAAATTTTTATTTTTCAAAAAATTCATTAAAATTTGTTTTAAAATTCAGTACGAGTTTTTTAAGTACTAGTGATGAGTAATTTGTTCTGAAACTTATTTTTCTTCTTTATCTGTTTAATATGAATTTCTTTCAGTTTTACTATCTAGCTTTATTTTTGCTTATATAAATAATTTCTTGTTTAATTAATTAATAACCAATATATATATAATCATATTCATGATTTGAGATATTTTGCATATTAGTCACAATTTTTATAAGCAATGAAGAATGTGACACAAACTTAAATATTTAAATAAATTTTAAGCTATTATAAGTATACACGCGCAGGTGATAAATGATCCCATGAGCATTTAAAAACAGGTCAAAGTATATAATTGAGATGCCAGCGCAGGTATTTTTTTTTAAAGTGAATAAAAATTATTTGTTATATTTATTTGTTATTAATGATTTTATGAATAACTGTAATTATTTATTATTAGTGATTTTATATATGAAAAGCTATTAAATGTGTGTTTGCAATTTTCAATAATAATTGCATACTTTTTTAAATCCAATAAAATTGTCCCTTGTACGTTTATTGCATATAATTTATGTATAATAAGGGTAGAAGAGCTTTTTTTTAAACATATTTATAATACAAGAATATTAATTATAAAAAGTTTTTTAATAAATAATTGAAATGCATATTATATATAACTGCCAGAATATTTTAGTAAACTCTTCATTCTTTAATAACAAAAATTTTTAAAAATGAAGACTTTTGCATTTATTTGAAAATAAAGTTTGTTTGTCGCTCGACGATCATTTCTTGCATACGAGGGCTAATTGATTTGGTACTTATGGTTAAAAGTAGATTCCAAGCCACTACAGACATTCAAGACCAAGATCAGATTCAAACTGACGAACTGTTAAACCGAAGACTAGAGCGCTAACGATCGACAACAAGCATGGCTACTTGAATATAAACTTGAAAGAAACTTTTTTTTAAATTCTTAATGGTAGTAAAGAGAATCTTAAATTCCACACACTTTGAAACGTACATTTAAATTTTAATCTCCACATAAAGTACACACGTGTTTAACATAATATTAGTCTCCCCTTAATATAATCAACACATAAAAACTAATGTTCAAAAGTAAATGCTTGTTAGAAATGTCTTCCATGTAATCTCAAAGTGGTATGAGAAATTCCAAGATCTTTGTGTACGTAACATATGGATAAATTTATTTTCTCGTATTCGTAAATTTAATTTCCCTTACAATGTAGGATATATTTTTATGAGGCAAATCCGCTTATATTATAAAAAAACAATACAATAAATTACAGGCTTCAGTTTGAGTTTAAATAAAACAAATTTAAGAGCATAGCAAAATGGAAATTTTATGATGAAGTCAGTACATAAAGAATTCAAAAAACTTAATGTTTCTTCAGAGTAAGAATTTAATGAACTCATCATCACAGTATTTCCTTTCTCTTTACCCTGTTCTGGAATGTGAAGAGATTTAACGTTCTATAACAGTCATAAATCAATGTCGTTTTTTTTGGAAAACAACCTGTCCAATCACTTTTTAGAGACCCTTGCTGAAATCTTGCAAACGTAAAAATGGAATCGCAGCAGGATGCAGGGGGGACCACGCGAAGTATCAGCAACCCAGTTACGCATGGAGACATTTTGGAGCCCCAATGCGTAACAGGGGTCGTCGTACCTCAGACACAAACCTGGATGTCCCAAAAGCTTATTGGACTGGTTGGTTTGCGCAACAGCTAAATATCGGTCAATCCTCACATGTGATTCTTACCCAATAACATCAATAACACTTGGTCTCTGATTTTTTTTAAGATTCTATTCGTTGTGGCCAAATTTCAAAGCTAACAGTTAGCAAAATACGCAAAAGCCAGTGAGCATCTTTCAATATGTCTATTAAGCCATGCGATTTATTAACCATGACTATTAAACCACAAAAGATGAAACAATTATATTTTCTTTGCACAAGAAATTATTTCTACGTTGTGCGATTTCATTGGCTAAACGCTGTTTATATTTGAGATAAACGATGGCTATAAAGCGACTTGATTCTATAAAACTAAAATTATTGAATTCATACGAAAAAAGAATTTAGTTTGCATTTTGATCTACACATTTTGCATACGAAGATTTACTTCACAAGGAATTTCGATTAAAAGTGAACCCAGAGTCTGATTATTGACACACATTCGAGGGGAGAATCGAATTTATAAGTTATATATCAGTGAACTATTCAGCTATCTGTTTGTTCCCAAAGTTGTGTGAAAGTATTTAAAATACATATTCACAAATTAAATAGTTTGAAATATTTCGAACCATCAATATCTTCTAAAATGTTGGAGAGATTCCAATTAAAGACATCCCCCCCCTTCACTTTTACTTAAAATACTTTGCATTCTATTAATTGAGTTAAAGAAGTTATTCGACCAGGATCAAGGTCTTAAAGTGAACCCTGAACACTATAAGCACCCACGCCTAGTATGAGAATTGAACCTATGAGCTAATGAACTGTGTGCGAAGGCTAGGCAAATCATTCAGCTGGAAGATAAATTATATTGATATAAATTTCATCATACTAAGCAAAAAATATATAAATATCTAAAACAAATATGTATATAATAATGATTTATAACTACGCTAAATGCTCTTTTTATAAATGTGCTTTTTTAATGTTAGGTTTGTTTACCACTCTACAGTATTTTTTTTTTTTTTTATTTTTTTTGCACACGAGGTTTAATTAGATATAGGAATCTACTTAATAAAATAGAATTCAAACCGCTTTAAGTAGCTAGGTCAAAGGTAGATTGTTAAATTAAAAGACAAAATGCTAAATTCAATTGCAAGCTTTGCTAAACAATTTTAAAACATATCATATGGATATCATTCTTATTAGAAATAAATATTACATCATCATTCATTATTTTGTCAAAGTTATTACATTTTTTTTTAATCCCGCTTTTCTTTCTATAATCACTTTTTGCATTTTTAGGATAATTTTACTTGCATCTAGTAATCCGATAGGAAATGCTGACTTGAGATTGTAATCGTACTCGTAACGTATTTATTATGAATGCAAACTTCTATTCCAACGCTAATACAAAAAATTTGATGAAGCGAACCCTATTTAATGTTCGCATAAAACACCAGTCAATTAAAGCTACAATAATTAACTGAGTGAAATAATGAAATTAAAAAAACTTCATTCTTTAAACTACCAAAGTTTTTAAAACAAAGTATAAAAGGCAAAAAATAGCACGTTTTCAAACTTTGCATTTTTCAGATTTAACAGTTATTGTATTAACTATCTTACGTGATTATAATTCCGAATAAGCTATGAAGAATTAGATTTCTTTGTACTTTTATAGCCACTTTTTCCAAGAGGACTAGTTTTGACCAGAATATATTGCTTAAAACATATTTTAAACCATTCTAAAATTCATACCAAAAGAGGGGAAGACTTTTTTTAAACTGAAAGCAAAAGTATTAACTTATCAATAGCTAGATCAGCGATGGAATTCCTATTATTTAAGTACTACTTTTAAATGATTTTTGTTAAATTTTTCAATTAATAATAATAAAAATTAAATTAAAATTCAGAGTTTCCTCGATATCCAGAATGAGAAGGCTTTTCTATAACAAATCAATAAAATAAGAGTAATAATTTATTTGATATCTGCATTTAAATCACATTTATTAATATCAATTCTTTGATCGATAAACAAATAACAAAGAAAAAAACTAGAGAAAAAAAAGCGGGCAATCGTTATCTATATCCAATACATTTATCACGTTATCTATAACTAAAATGAAAGCGAGCATTTCAGATACTATAAGTGTAAACACAGATTGATAAGATAATAAAACTGAAAGCATTATTTTGCTTTAAATTTACTATTTCTAAGTAAAAATTGTGCGAATCAGAAATCAAATTCTGAAGACGACGTAGAAAGGATTACTACTACAATTAATCGTCATTATTATTATTTTTTTTTTTTCCCAAAAACTTGGAAGTCTGAAAATCAAGATTATTTACATGACTATAAAAAATTGATAGAAATCTAATCTCTGTTTAGAATTATTAAAAATTAAACAATTTGATTATGCATTTATATTATACAGGTATAACCTTACCATGTATGTAAGTGTGATGCATATCTTCTCTAAAGTTGAAGGTAAGTATAAAAAGCTTCGCACTTCACCAAGGTCACTGGTCTGACACTCAGATACTGACAAGTATCGCGCTAATGTTACTGTTTATCACGCTATGTTGACTCTGATGGATCACATTATTTTCCATTCAGCTGTAATTTTTTGGTGGTTGTCTTGCTTAAGCCAACCTTTCTCTTTGTTGTATTCTTTTTCCAATATTCATAATAGTGACGGTAACCTTTCTTGTCAATTTTTGCTTTCAATTTTGATTTTGGCTCGCAGTTGTTCAACTACCCCCCTGCGCATGGAAGAATTTGAGTTCATCTTTTCTTCTTTCAGAGGAGTTGGAGAAGGAGGTTATAAAAAAATTTTACCAGAGGACGAGAAGAAGAAAGTAGACATAAAGGAAGTGTCTATTCCCCCAAAAAACATAACCAGTTCTAAAATACTTATATGATTACAAAAAATATACTTATGATGTAAAATCTAGATTGATTGATTTGGGGAATTTAATAGTGCTATGTCCAATTACGGACAAACTGAGCCAGACTTTGTAAAAATCTAGAAGAAACTCGTATATGTTGAGAACCTGATAAATCCGCCAGAAATTGGCCCGAACCTCACCTCCTTTGATAGATTATTGATAGCTATAAGTCATGATGCCCAAGGAATTTTGAATCTTCTTTAGAAGCTGATCGATTTTCATATTAAGGTACCAGAGTCAAAATCCTTCTCCTTTGTGTTCCCGAAGTAAGAAATAATATCTGTAATCTAGGCTGACAGAAGCAGTAAAATATAAAAGTTCATACTTTTTTGATTCTAAACTTCTAAGGAGATTGAAGAATTTGATGTAGATAGGCATTTTGATTCTGGTACCTTAATAGGAAACTCGCGCAGCTTCTAAAGAATATTCAAAATTGCTTGGGCATCATCAAAGGATGTGAATCTCAGACGAAATTCCGGAGAATTTATCAAATTCTTAACATGTATGAGTTTCTTCTATATTTTACATCTTAGCGGCAAGATATATTTTCTTGTAAGGATATCACTATTTTAGAACTGGTTAATTTTTTTTGTGGATTTCCGTCAACTTTCATCTTTTTGTCCCGGTCACATTTTTTTGTTATTTCCTTCTCTAACCACCTTTACGGAAGTAGAAAAGTTGAACTCAAATTCTTGCAGGCCCAGGGTTGAGTTGAACTAGTCGAAAACAAAACCAAATTATTGAAAACTCGTGGTGACAAAATGGTTAAGATCACGGTTATGGAGATGGGGAAAAGAACACAGCAAAAAAAAAGGGTAGGTTTAAAGAAGACAGCCAGCATAAAAAAAAGAAAAGAAAGAAAGAAAAATTACAGATGTATACAAAAATTAAGTGGTAGGTAGTGCGTTCGAATTCCGAACCAACCGAAGATACGCCGAGTTCACTAATGGCAGCTGGGGCACGTTAAACAAGTCACGGTTGCAATGTTCTTCATGTGAAATGATATATTTGGACGTGGTAGGCCAGGTCAGGGAGTTCTTCTGATTGGTCCCTGGTTTTAAATTAAAAAGACCCACCTATTTTCGGGGCAACGATAATAAGTCCACTGGGAGTCCCACTATATAAGTAACCATCATGTCCTCCCCTTGTAGCACTGAAAAGTGGAAATCCTACAGCAGCCAGACATTAGAAATTAAAAAAGGATTTTAAGTGGATACGAGCCAATACAAAAGACTATGCAAGAATGGCAACCAAACCTACGGCATGATTTATATGTCTCTCAAAGATCAGTTTGAACAAATACACACATAAGCTCATAAGAGACTCAAGCCCACTAGTTCTGGAATTTAAGTTCAAAGCAAATGATTTACATATTAACATTCGTCTGGAAAATCATATATTTGAGAGTGGTAGATAAAACAATCATTGATTTATAATTCGATATTTAGAAGAAAGTGTGAAATAATTTTCATTATCAATATATATTATTTCTATACAATATTATACAACAAATAAACAATTCTACATGAATAAAAATTCTACAAGATAAATGTGTAAAAAATAGTAAATAAAATGCTTTATATATTTAATAAGATAGAATTTTAAAAAAATATTTGTAACATTTATATACGTTGTTTTACCTTTTATTTAATGTATCACTTCAACCGTAGCTATTCCTTTTGTATAAAACGTTTGTTTGTTAAATTCTCAATTTGAAATTATTTTCCGCAAAACTACTAATAAAGGTTAAAATTGTTTATTTTTTTTGCCATTATTTAAGATGAAGATAATTTCTACAGTTATATTGAAAGACAAATGAATGGAAAAAATGAATTAATATTAACAATTATGTTTTAGTTTTTTTCTTCTCATATTTCTTTTACCACAAATTTGATATGGTTTATTCGTCCAGTTCCTACAGTTTAAAATTGCAATCATATATATATATACAGGCATATGTTTAAAAAATTATTTTAAATACTTACATTAGTTACCTTAAAATGTATTCACTAAATAATTCTTTTAAAAAAAATCACTATCCATTTTTCTAAAAATTGGATTTTTATTATAAAAAACTTGTTACAAAAATAAGGTCGTATATTTCAGTTTTGGCCATTATTTTTACCCTATTATTCGCCAAGCGTTAAACTAGAGAGGTGAAGTAGGAAAAACATTTTACACATAACCTTGGCCGATGTTAAACCAGCAATAAAATTATATTCCTCGAACTGTTCAATGTCTAAGGCTTAATACTTAATTCCATTATTCTTCCTGAAACAGTCGAATGTCCGAAACTTAATATTTAATTCTATTTTTTCTCAAACAGAATGATTTAAGATGAATTTCGAATACTCAGAGAGACATAACGATGGAAAGAGAATATAACATTTTCAGGAACAAAGAATTTCTTTTATATTTACGTAAAATATTTTGTTAAGAAACTAGAGCTAAGGTGAGTTTTGGGCTTTCGGAACAACATGACGCGAAAAAGAAATTTTACGGTAAATTTTTAGGAAATTTACATTTTTTAAAGAAATTTACATTTCTTTAAAAGAATCTTCCTAAAAATCTATTATTATAAAGTTACATTATATAATTTATTAATATTAAATAAATTTATTATTTGATATTAAATTTATTATTTGAAATTTTGTAAATATATTTATTAAGTTTAACTTCCCAAATTAATAAATTAGAATCAAGGAGGGGAATTTCAGGTTTTAAGAAGCACATATGAAAAATAATATTTTTGTTAATTTTCATAAAGGAAATATTTTAGCCAATTTAAATAAAAATATTTTCATAAACTAATTAGAGCCAATATGAAGAATATTCTATAAGTTATATAATTCGCTTAAAATTAAATTTAATGATACCATTAATTTATAATGGTATTGCCTCATTTAGTAAGGTAATCTTGATTAGCATCATTAAAATGTATGAAAATTCAAAGGTTGTTTGTGCTTTGTTCATAACAAAACAGCATCATGTCCAGATTCCTACTTACCTTTAAAATTTTAACTATGAAAATAAATATCAAAACTGAGGCCATACGTTGTAGTTCAAACTACTAAGAATAGAAAAATAGAATTTTATTACCAAAACAAAGTGAAGGTAAGCCTTTAGATTGTATCTATGCCATAGCATCAATGCTAATGAGTAATAATTCACTGAAACAAGACTTATGGCGAGAGTTTGGCTCTGAAGGATATTTATGTTGCAATTGAGAAAAAAAATTTTTTTGAAAAAATAGAAACGGAGTATACTACTCAGAAAAAAATTCACTCGATTCATTTAATGGTCAGTTCTTAAGCAAGAAAACGACTGACAAACCCCATTGAAAAAATAATAAATGCTAGAATTTATAAAAAATGTTAAGCTAAGAGAAAAAACTAGTTTCATGATTTTGAATTTCTTTTCGCTATTCTCGTCGAATAATTGAAAAAATTATTTTTTCACATCACCTTAACAAGACTCTCAGAAGCTGTGGCTTAATTAGTTTACCGCGGAACACTAGATTGTTGCACCTCTGTGTAGACCAGTATAAATTGTATTCAGAACCACTACAACCATCCCTACCCGAGGTGAGATTCAAACTCATGAACTTTACTATGATTTGGAGAGAAATGCACTTTTTATGGAGTGGTCACATCATCGATGGCTTGCAATGATTCACTTAGCCATGCAAAAACTTTTAAGTTACAATCAATTGATAAGACTATTTCAGACTGCCTATTACTGTCGACTAAAGCTACTAAACACAACTATGTTTACTAGACACTACTAGACGCTTCTCGTGATTTTGAACTATATGCAAGTGACAAGATCGATGTAAGAGGTGATAACATCTACAATCATTACTGACCAGGATTATCTTTTTGCCAATTCAAAGGTCCTGCAGTTTTAAGTGAAAGTTTTAAAGGTCCTACAGTCTTAAGAGCCGAATCAACAGAAACCTGTACTTTAATTGAGATTCAAACCTATGAACTAAAGACCAAAGCCCTTTACCAGCCTTATAACTATATGTTATTTGATGTGCGTATATTATATTAAAATGCATTAATTTTTTTGCAATCAATATAAACATATGCATACATACTATAAATTATATTTGCCTACTACATGAATAATTATAAATACAAGATTTAAAAGAAAATTTTAAATTAATTACTCACATTCAAAAGATTCTGAACGTAAAAAAGAAATTCACTGTATTTTTGTATTCTGTATCATTTATATTTGCTTTCTGTAACAAATTGTTTTATAATGTAAAATATGGAATCTATACAATTATTTTATTTTATTTTATTTTTTTTATTTTATTCTGTAGTTAATACAATTTTTTTCCTTATTAAAATCAAATTTTTCATAAGATTGTATCCCGCAAGGAATATTAAAAAATTCCATAAAAAAATGTTATTCATTAAAAATATTATCTTACCTTTTCATAGCTTTTCCTACTTCCCACAAACAAATGGCAGAGTTGCAAGAAACAAAACACAAAGCACTCCTCTTATAATAAAAGACTTGTAGAAACAATAAAATTGTTTAAAGTGAATGTCAAGTTCTTCAATACATATATATTTTTGAATAGTGTACTATCAATATATTTTTATATCTCTAATATAAAATATTGATTGAAGATATTGACAAAATCCAAGCCATTGTTATAATAACATAAAAAAATAATAGCGAAATGTAATTACTCCATTAAATGTGTTGAATGACTCATTCGCTGCCTCGTTGTTTTCACACAGAAAAAGAATCGCCAATCAAATTCTATTGAAGGAAGAAAAAACCGGGAGTTTTCCTTCAATTACCTCATCGTATTTTATTGCTGGGAAACACGTGAGTAAACAAAATTTATCACCAGTCCAATCACAGACGTAAAAAGCCTCTTTCTCGCTAGTCGGAGCGATAGAATAGCCTTTCACAAAATGCAGAACACGGTGACATTTCAATAAAAACCAATTCACAACTCTTAAATACTTTGACACACAAACAAAAAAACCTGGGCGCAGATAAATGAGAAATAAAATATATTCGAAAATTTCGTGTTTCGTCTACTCATCAAAACGATCGACTGCGCACGTCTGGCGGAATAACCGCTTCGGGCCCTCGCCTCGAGGCATAGTGTCGCCAAGATTTATTCGCCAAAAGCTCCCTTGATATATACCGAAAGTGAAAACAGAACTAGAGCCGATTGCCATCTTTTTTGCTAAGTTTTACAGTGGAATCGTCTGCTTAATCGTAACAAATAAATTTTCCCACCTGACTTCGACTGTGACCTAAGATATCAATTCTTAATCCCTAGAAATGTTTAATGTGATATATTACATCACTTAGTCAACATTATTTCTATACACTGTCATTTTTTTTTATCTGTTTTCGCAGAATAAAAAGGGAGCGTTTTCGTCTACTAGAAAAATCAATACAACGGAATAATATCTTTCACTGTGTAGTATTATGCGTCATTAAAAAAAGGAATTAATTATTTTGGATTCTGTTTAAATAGCTTGTTTAAATCACGCAAATCCAGACATTTTTAAAAAGAACAGCAACAACTTTTTATGTAGATCTCTGAAAGGAATTATGCCAAATATAATTGCATTCTAATTTACATTTCACATAAAAAGATTTAATCAGAAAATAAAAATTCGTGATTTTTTTTAACTAAACACATTTTTCTCGACTGATCTAAATTGTTTTTGTAAACGAAAAAACATTCAAATGAAATTTTAAAAAAATAAAACTTTCTAAAAATGAAAATTGTGAATAAATTTCTGGCTTCCTATATTTTGCATTTTCAGATTTATATATATATATATATATATATATATATATATATATATATATATATATATATATATATATATATATATATTTATAAAATAAAATCCTATTATATTATTTTTTTTATACATTATTATTTTTTTAAGAAAATAGTTAATCTATTTGTGATAGTCTGTCTCTAAAATCATTTGTTTCAAGCGAAAGCTCATTTTATCAATCCGTCCGTACAGTTTAAAGTAAATCTTAAACCACTATTAACATTTATACCCGAGGTAAGAATTGAACCTATAAGTGCTTTAATTATTGGCTACAGAGCTAACACTATAATTGCTAGCTCGGTTAATCAAGTTGCGAAGAATTGTTTAAATATAATTTCTACCTTAATCTACATCAAAGCATTAGAATATAACATCTATTATTCTTAGAAAGTTATTTAATTATAATTAATCCCTTTATATCAATTATTTTAAAAAGGATTTTTTATTCGAAAAATCACATAAAAACCCTTTCATTTCAATAATTTTAAATTTAATCCTGGTTTTATGACGAATATTTAAATAAAGATTAACAAACTAAATATTAATAACTTATCCAAAGGAAAAACTATAATACATTAAAGCATAGATTACGTAAATGCATTTTATTATGATACAAGATATACAAATGATTTTAATATGAAAAAACTAAGTTTATAGTTTGCTAAGTTTATGAAAAGTTTAGTATCATTAGAATTAAGTTTCAATCATTATATTAGAGATTTATCAATGTATATAAAATTTATAATTATTTTAAAATATTGGAATCAAAATATTATAAGTGCTTATTCTTATGTTTTGTCCTTTTCGAAATTTGGTAAAAAATATTCAGTATGATATTCAAATACGAACTTAAATATTCAAATATGAACTTCAATGTTTTGGTCCTGATCTTTTATGGCCTTAAACTCTTTGCACCTGAGTGATCAACTGACCAATTCTTGCAGCTTAAACGTTATTGTAAATCACTACAAACATTCACATACAGTTGGAAATGGATTCAAGAATTATGAAATGAAGGGCAAATATTTTAACAGGGTTGCATAGTTACTTCCCAATAGCCAAATATTAATTAAAAAAACTTTTTTAGTATTATGTGCTAAGAAAAATTAAAAATCATTTTTTTCAAACCTTGCTGTAGAAACTCTCTAATTAAACATTTTATGCACAAAGTTATTTTTCCTTGAAAACTGATGCTTACAATTTTACAATTTATTTATAATATTCCTTTTTTTAACGAAATAGTGGCTGTGGTTGCATCATTGGTTAGAACGTTCGTTTTCGCTATCGAATGGCAGTGCATTGGAGTCGGACCCACCAGAAGATTCGACGTGTTTACTAATAGCAGCTGAGACACGTTAAATATGTTGGGATACCTTAAATATGTATATCGCAAAATCATCCGTGTGAAATGATATCTCTGAAAGTCTTCTGCATGATCTTTGCTTCTAAATTATGAAGACACTCTCACTTTTGAAATCCGAGATGGTATACCCTTTCGGTGTCATCATTTCCAGCCCTTGTAGCGCTAAAAATGTGGTTTGATTCCGTTTGCAGAGCAGTAAATTTTCTAGCCTTCAATATACCCAAATTTTAAAATATCATTAAAATAAAATATTGACATCAAACATTATTAATTACATACAATTTAAATGAATTTACTGTTTGAAATTACATAGGGCGGTATATGCTAAATTATTAAATATGTATTACAAATAATCACAATAAAATATATTTATATTTTAATCTTACAGATAAGAATATTCCATGAAAAAAGTATTTAATTCGTGTATAAATTTATCCTCTTAATTATTTTAGTAAATACATACATACATATATATATATATATATATATATATATATATATATATATCATATACTAAATAGTTGTCAAAATTTTTTTCAAATAAATTAAATCTATTATTAAACTGTTCTTTTCAGCTTATTTTTCTTTTTCTAAAATATATTCTGTGAAAAACATTAGCGCATTTTTTGCAATTAAATATATGGAGTAATTAAATTTTTTACTGATTCAGATGGTTTAGTTAAATGTGGGAGGATTTGAAATGCTTATTACTTTTATAAAGTTTTCTGGGTTTGTGAATCACTAGTTTTATATACAAGAATTCTATTACAAAATTAAAATACAAAAGAAAAAATTTCTTTCTACTTCATAAATACAATAAAAACATAAAAATCTTTGAAAAGTAAGTTGATATTTTAAAATTGAATTTCCATTGAAAAAAAAATCAACATATTTATTTAAAAAAATCAATATCTTAATTTTTTAGCAGCAATTTAATTTTTTAAATGCGTTATATTGGTATTTTTACACACTGAATAAATTTAAAGTTTTTCATGATATACTGAAAAAAATATGCAAGTTTATATTGCTTACTATTATTACGAATATTCCTATTATTACGATATTATTATATAATATTTACTATTATCACGACATCATATGTTAAAATTAATATTTATAATATAATAAATATCAAGTTAGATGTTGTATTATATAAATATGAAATCATAACAATATTTATTAAAGCATAAAATAAATGATTCAATACGAGCAACTATCTTATCAAACAATAATCCAGAGACGAAATCCACAGTATCGTTTCACTGTCTTCAAATATAATAGCATACTAACGAAACTTTACGTGTACTGTATTTCTTCTCATGATTATTTCAAGCTGGATCAGCTATCGATATAACAATTTTCTCAGTTAGAGAATGATTGCTTTCCTCAACAGGTAACCTGGATATTATAAATCTATATACCAATGAATTTATGCAATATAAATACGAAATAAGTGAGTTATCCATATGCGATGCAGAATAAGTGTCTCACACAGTAAAAAATTTTAATTTTATAATTTATTTTGAAACATAGTTTAATATAAATTACTCAGAGATTAAAGCCTTTTCAATTTCTGTAAACAATTTATAAGAGACAATTTACAAAGATAAGATGCAGTAGAATCTCTGTAAGGCATCATTGGATTATCTATCCTTTAGGATAACTCAATATTTATATACTTTATTATTTAACACGTTATTACATACTAGCAATGAGCAAGCCATGTATCTTTCTGTTGTAAATGCCTGTTGCACACGTTCCAATTGTTGCGAGCATGAGTCTGCAATGGCCGTTTTATTTTGTTATTATCAGTTGATAGTGAACCACTTGACGATTATTGTCTACCGAACACAAAACATAACATCATATCTTTGTGCGTACGCGTTCTTATGCTGTGCGGGACATCCTGGGGTAATAGTGCTGTAGCATCATTTACAGCATTAACCCCAAAGCAAATTCGGTGACTTGATATAGGACCTGGTGAATCCACTTTAAAGTCATAAAGCAAACAGCAATGAACAATCTTTTACAGCACGTCCATTTCTCTTTGATACTGTACGAGTTATGATTGATGAATGTACGGGGTGGACCTGCTTTTATAATGACTGATATTCCCACTTACGCATGACTGGTATCTCAAAGATGTCATATACTAATTTGAATATTTATTCTCACTTCATTCGATGATAAGGTGAAAACAGCAGGGACTTTCTAGTTTACCTTATAGGTAGAAGAAGCCTGGTGAGAGATTTCGTAATTTAGAAGCAATGACCAAGCAGAAGACTTCCCAATTCTTAGTTTGCCTTCTTTAGAGGTATTATTTCACATATAGGATTGCGACCACGAAATATTTAACGTACCAAATATCCCATTAACAAAAAAAAATCCAATGGGTAATAGAAAAATTTGACAGCCAATTAAAAAACCAGAGGGAATATTAAAAATATAAAGCAAGTATAATTGGCCACAAATTGTGTTCATTAGCGTGATTGAAGTATGTAATCTTGCTTAGAAAAACAACGTAAACTAGTTGCTTTTCAAATCATAGCACAAAAATAGTTTTAAGGAATTGTACATCATGACAGAACATTACACTTAATATTTCCATCTAATTAACATTGAGATTATAACAACATTAAAACTAAGCTTCTAAAGAAAGATATTGTTATTCAGAACTTCTCTTCAACGCATCTAGTTTTCAACTCATACTAGGATAACTAGATTCTTGTTGCAACTAGAAGTTGTATAAAATATATCTACAATAAGCATGTCTTTTGAATACATGAAGTTAATAATGCCAAATTTAAAATTTAAAGCCCTGTTATTACATTAAAATGTTAGATTCTATATCATGCATTTCATTGCCATGGTTTCCTGGTTAGTTATATCTTCGTTCTCATTATAGATAGGAGGTGAGTTAACCCCGATCCGAGAGAAGATCCGTCGTGTTGCTAATAGTGACAGGGGCACGTTAAATATTTCATGGTCTCACTGCCCTCCATGTAAAATGATACGTATGGGAGTGGTAAACAAAGTCTTTTGCTTGGTTCCTGCTTCTATATTACAAAAACTCACCCACTTTAGAAACAAGGATGGGGCACCCACTGGATGAGTCACGATATAGGTTGCCATTACTTCTGTCCCTTTTAGAACTAAAAGGTGGAAATCCTATAGCAGCCGGGTATTAGAAATGAAAAAAATACTTCCTGCATTTCTATTGACCCGGAAGAAAGCAATCCTCAACAACAAGATTTCCAGGAGAAAGTTGAACCAGCTTGTGGACTTCCTAATCCCTCAAGGACTTTTTACTTGGATCCATGACAATACCAGCTAGTAACGGCTCTTCCAACCCTATGTCATATCAAACTCCTGCCTCACCTATTTACTTAAAACTCTGCTCTTTACTTTGTAAAGCTCTTTTAACTCCTTACCTATTTCTTTTTACTACCTATTTTATTATGCTTCTATCAACATTTGTTTTATGTAATTCATCAATCACAGTTTTTCATTTTTTTTAAATTTTACTATAATATTGTTCGATTACATAACTATTGTACACATACTTGTATATATTTCCCTTGTTTATTTGTAATGTTTTGTTAATTTCATTTAAATTGTCCATTACGGTGTCTATGCTTGAGAGCATGAGGTAGCAAAATGGGCGTCCCTCTTGCAGTTGCCCCGTTTTTCTCTCCAGTGGCTTCCATCATTCTGGTATAGCTCTTCTGAGCTGGATACTGGGAAGCTCGATGGCGTAAACGTAAACTTCATGCATTTCACTTATCGTGAACTTCCCTACATTGCCCTCCTATTTAGAAATAATGATAAAGTCTAAAAATATTATTTGAAATTTTTATATGCAACTATTTCAAATATATTTTTGTATGCAGATATATATTTTTTGTATACAAATATGTCATTTTTTATATTTTTGTATCATATTTTTGCCTTAATCACTGCAGGTTAAAGCAAAACATGATGTAAAAGAATAATATTCCTTCCTTTTTCTTTATTAAAAATGTATTATGATTGTTAAAATTATTCTTGCTAATCCTTCGATACTTTAAAAATAGAAATTTTGCATATTTCCAGAATTTTTAATGTTGAGGAAGAAAATCTTACAAAGATACTGTTATGAGCCTTCATTTTTACTGAACACTTAAACACCGATATAATTTTGAGTCAAGTGCAGAATCTGCAGTCAACACGTGAGCTGAACACATCTATCCTCTTCAAATCAGCGCAGTTATATGGTATGTTAAGAAATCCATAATATCAATAGTCTGTGCATTGATCATGTATCGAACTCATAATCCCCTAATCATGAAATGGATTATCTTTCTCCCTTAAACTTTTACAACTTTATCGAATTTGAAAGTCTACAGATACTGCCCTCTCTGAAATTAATTTTTAAATTCCATACCAATTGCCCAATTTTTATTTTGTCATTACAAACTTGTCTCTATTGATATTTTAAATAAATTACTTCCATTCAATAATCCTTTATTTCCTGGCTAATTTTATATTCATTACAGTGGCAACAGATTCCATGTTCCAATATAGAAACATAATTCAAGGCTAACTCTGGTAAGAAAATAGTATCTATAAATCTTAACGATAGCTATTAAAATCAAGTACATCATGACTTCGTTGAAAATTGCATTGAAAGAAACGTCTGCTTCCTACTTCATAATTGCAGAAGTTATTCATACTATTCTATTGAGATAATTCTGAATTATAGGTTTGCAAAGATGTGATAATCATTTACAACTTAAATAGTACAATGGGGTATATTATCTAAGCACTAAATGCTGATAAAAAGTATTTAAATGACTGTGTCATATGATGACAAATTGATTGTAAAACGCATGTAGACATTTCATGCGTTATCACTAGTCTGTTTAGGCCTAGAGTCCGAAGCTGCAAATAAATACATGCCATAATTAACCGAGGTTAAGTGGCATCTGAACCTCTATGTTATTATTAATAAAGCGCGCGTACGTGATAAACAATATTTTAACGAAACATTCAAAAGTAAATAGAATAAAAGATGTTCATTTCATTTCCATAGATTTTTAACAATAATATGTTTGATATATATCAACGATAGCTTGATTTATTTGTAGCTCAAAAGCTGTTTTTAGCACATCATGAGTTTACAGCTTAAATTAAACTTTTTACCACTATAGACATTCCTATTCAAGGTGGGATTCCAACTATCAAACTGTGTAAGCGAAGGCTAGAGCATTTAGTGCTTGGCTGCTAAATTGATATGTATGTTCATAGAAGACTATTTTATAAAAATTTTACTCTAATAAAATTATTTAGAATTAAGTAGTGGGAATTAAAATTTATTTTAATCGAAAAAAACTTGCAGTTTTTTAATTTCTTCATATAATACATGCAAAATTATAGTAAAGTTTAAATTCATTCAATAAAAATGTCCTTATTTATTAAATACTGTATTTTGCATAAAATATTAAAAAAAATATTATTTATTTATTTATTTATTTATTATTATTATTATTATTATAGCGACACTACTTAAGAAGATTCAGGCCTTATCAACGAAAATATAAATATAGCCAATAACCTCGCAATTTCGAGCAGTCAGATAAGGAAAACAGCTGAATAAGTATACACTTCTGTATACCACACAACTCCAGGGTATAGACCCATTCAGAGCATTTTAAATAAAGTGATTTCCATTTCATCTAGGACTAGATATCAAATACAGAAAAATCTGGGGGAGATGAATTTACTCTAACTTCACAGGGTATCATGGCCAAAATTTAGAGTAAAAACTCAAGGGCAAAATTAAGAAATTTTTTTCAAATAAGTAATAAATATGACAGTAAATAATAATCTTTTTTTCTAAAACTCCATATTAATTCGAAACATAATATATACAATAAGTTTATAATTTTAAAAACATTGAGTATAAAAGAGACAATTTACTATGTAAAAATATTTTAACATCAACCTTTAAATTAATAGCGTAAAAATAAAATATTTCGCAATATATTTTCATTGTGAAGACTATTAATTATTAAAATAAGAATAATTTATACAAAAAATGCAGTATAAAATATATATAAATAAATTGGAAGAACACTCCAACATAATAAAAGCAAGCTTTTAAAATTATTATCTTGATAAAAGGATTTTATTATCATTTACGTATAATTCTTTTCATTACACATATATTTATATATTACGTGTCTATCAAAAGTTTAGAAATCTAATTAATTTTTGTATTTCGCATCAATTCACAAATTCTGTATTTAAATCTCAAATATTTTCTTGGGCATTAGAGAAGACTTAAAGGATTATAATTTAAAATAAATTGTAATTTTTTTAAATTTAAAGCAACCCTTTAGATTTAATAAATTGTATATTTTTAAAAATATGAATTTTATAAAATAGGGAAACTCAGGGAAAATGACAAATCCTTATCAGAAGCCGAACAAAATTGGTATTTAAAAATATTTAATTAAATAAATTAATAAATTATAAGAATATATATATATATATATATATATATATATATATATATATATATATATATATATATATATATATATGGGTAAGGAAATTAAAATTACAAAGAAATTTCTTTCCTGAAATGTATATCTCCCTATTTTGAGGAAGCGGAAGTACTTAAAGTTAATTACAGAATAAGCTTTTTCACTCATTCATAAATTATTGAACAACTTTAATGTCTAACTTTTGCAATAGATTTAGATTAAATGCATACCTTTAAGATTTCGCCTCACGTGATCTACACATCTAGTTGTATAAAAGGATCAAATAAT
This sequence comes from Latrodectus geometricus, assembly GCA_026290005.1. NCBI lineage: Eukaryota > Metazoa > Arthropoda > Arachnida > Araneae > Theridiidae > Latrodectus > Latrodectus geometricus. The sequence goes on from JAPDSC010109239.1 coordinate 144,511, forward strand.
CGTAACAAGATCAAGTAAAAATAAAAATATTTTCAAAAGCTTTTAAATTTCTCATTCAAAATAGTTTTTAGTTTAAAATATTTGCAGGAAGAATAAGAAATTAAATAATTAAAAATGAAATATTTCTTTTGCAGTTTAAAATATTAAAAAAATGAATTAATTATTTTTAAAACGCTTAAAACCAAATCAATTTTTATATATGAGTTAGAAATACTTTACTTTTTCTTCACTTTGCCTTAAAATTTCAATTCGCATTCAACTATGCCACCGAAGTGCTAGTTATATATAAGGACAAAAATTTAAACAAGGAGAACAGGAAAAGATAAAACAAATTTAAATTTCGACTGAAGATCCAGATTTGTCACTTTGAATTCACTATATGGCACCTTTCAAACTCGACATATAAAAATTCAGTTTTTTCTCTTAGATCCTCCCACACGAGCCATACTCGCTGGGGATTGGTCCGAGTATTAAAAAAAAGATATTATCTCATGGATTATTCATGGACGCATTTTACCAATCCTTCCTATTTCCTTTAATATTTGCTAAAATTCCAGACATGTTTATTTGAAGATGTAGAGAAATGCAGCAGACGTTTTGGATCAGAAAGAATTTATGCATTTTAAAACTAGGAGATAAAAAAAGGATGGCACGTTTTCATGAAATAAATTTCTTACAAAGTGTTTGTACTTTTGAAGATCGATAACCGTATGTATTTAAATAAAATACTATTGTCTTATAAAGAAATATTTCTAATGTATCGATAATAAATTTTATTAATTTCTTTTTACCTATTATAATAATTTATAACGCACTATTACCAAATTACACAAGAGTGAAAAGGCAACATATTGCCGTTATAGCTCAAAGTGTAATAAAGTCTCATAATTTTGAACAATGTTCAAGTGAAAAAGTCTACAGTCGAATCTTCCTTTGAAAAAAAAATGGCATTAAACTTTAAAAGTTAATAGTTAAAAGCTCTCCTAACAGGTTGTTTTATTGTCATATGAAGTATCGAGTTCCCAACCATCCGAACATGAGAGTGACGATTGTCCAAATCAAGTTATCATAATTAACTAAAACTATCATAACACAAAAAGAAATAGTGAGTTCAATACTTGAGTCTCTGTCGAAGGCCCTCATCTCATAGAGTTATGAATGATAAAAATACTGTCAGGTCCAAAATCTCTTCCGCTAGTCTGGTGTGGAGAAGCCGTTACCAACTGGGATGTTATTCTTGTCACTTGATCGTAATTAAAAATTACGATTTAATTGATAGTGATTATTGGCTTTGACCGACAGAAATAGACTGTCAATAGTGTACTGCAATAACAAAACCTAACCTAGAAAAAAATTATCTATATTTTATCTGTTGTAGAAGTTTTAAGAAAAGTATGTTGGCTTAAGTATCAACTTCGTTACTTCATTATTTCTTAAAGTTAGACTTGTGTTTCATGTATTTAGTGACAATTAGCGGAAAATAGCCAGTAAAATAACCAGTTTTTATTACTAAAGCACTAAAAAAGTCTTTATTAATAAATACTTATCACTTCTTTATTTGAACGATGTATTTTAATTGTAATTTTTGCTATTGATGTCATATATTTCCATTAAAAAGCAAGATCTTATATGTAAATTTGTATTATATACAAATTTTGCGCTTTTATTTCTACCGAAAAAAAAATCGTTTTCATTTATATTTATCAAACAAATTAGCCATTTAATTTTCTCCAAATTTACAACGGATTTTTTGTTTAACAGTTCGTAGGATTGATTCCCATCTCGGTTGCGGGTATTTGCAGTGATTCGGAATTCATTTTAAGTGTCGATAATAATCATAAGCGAAAAATTAATACCGAGAGACAAATAAAATAATCCCAAATCCAGCAATTAAGTATATTTCTTTAAATAATACAAAATCTGGTTTATGTATTTCAAAAGAATTATTTACAATTTTGATTGTGTACACCATCATATAAAACTCTGGTAAAGAATCATTCAATGTTGTTAATTTTAGTGCATTTTAAGTGTTAGATTAATTTCACTTTTAAAATTGAGTTAAATGTCAGAATAAAAGAACTTAGTTTAAAAAATAAATGATGTAAAATTGTGAATAAACATTAGTAGCGGTTGAATTATGGGTAATAAAAAAATCGTCCTAAATGACAGTTGGAAATATTGGAATTAGAAGACGAGACCAAATGACTTTTGACGGATGGAATGTCCTATGGAAAAAATAATTGCAGGGTTTATATTAACTTTTTGCAATTCAGCCTTAGGCATGCTTTTCGTCTTCCAGTATTTGTAGTACATGGAATTTTAAAAGAAAAAAATCCCTTCCATAAGTTCATATACTCAAGACGAATTGCTGGAATTAATAAACAGTCTGCGTGACACTGAGAATAAATTGCATGAATTAATAAGGCAATGCTTATTTCTGTTCGAATGTCTTAGATTTATACATTATGCAGCAGAAGTCCACTTAAGGGACAAATGTCTTCCAAGTTATGTGCCACGGGCTACTCCCCATAAATATGCATTTTTCTGTGACGTCATGTATTAATCATAGTTCTTCAAGGAAATGAAATAATTATTAGGTCCTATTTTATTGAACATTCCATGTATACCATCATCCGAATATTCAAGTTGGTTATCCAATGTGAAAACCATAGTCTTTTCAATTGAATTTCGAAAGAATTTTGAAATTAAATTCACGTTGAATCGCCAATGCTTAAAAATTTAAGATCAATTTTGAAACTAAATTTGCATCATTTCATCTATCATAAGTATGGCTTTTGGAACAATTCTGATATTAAATCTACGGGATTTCTTATACCATTTCCTTTATATTAACTCTAAAGTTAAAATTTCATGATATTATTTATCATAAATAGGATTCTTAGAAAAATTCCGAAATTAAAACTCAGTGATTTCCTTTATCTTGATTTTTAGATCAACTCTAAAGGGAAATTTGCGTCAACTAATTTTCCACAAATATGATTTTCGGAATAATTCTGAAATTAAATCGGCGTAATTTCTTTCACCATGATTATTTTTCGATAAACTCTAATACCTTTCATTAATCTAATACCTTTCATTTACTATTAATATGATTTTTGCAACATGTCCGAAATGAAATCTGAGTGATTTTCTTCACCATGTTTTTAAATAAACTCTCAAATTAAATCTGCATCATTTCATTTACCATAAATATGATTTTTGCAACAGGTCTAAAATTAAATCTGCGAGATTTCCTATACTTCGAATTTCCTATATGCTGTTAATGTAAATTTTCATCATTTTATTTGCGATATGACTTCTGAAATAATTTTAAGATTAAATATGTGTGCAAATTTCCCTACCATAACCTTTAAATGAATTTTGGTATTAAATTAGAGATTTTATTTTTTCATAAGCATGGTTTTTCAAGCAATATTAAAATCATTTTATTTCACATGAGTATGGTTTTGGGAACATTGTTGGAATTAAGTCTGTTTCAAAAATGCAACTTTTGACACAACTTTTTTTTTTTAAATCGTTATTTTCCCACTGCATATTTTTATACTAATAATTTACAAAGCATTGTATTGAGAACGTGAGAGCTCCTAAAATTTTTTTATGTTATTCATTCCCTATTGCTGCCCAAGAAATTCACTAAATACATTAAATTAGTTCTCTCGTAAGTTTTATTACAGATTAAATTTTTTGACTTTGAATCATCAGTCATCTCTTCTAATTTTCACGTCTCATAGATATGGAGTTAAAAGTTGAATGTTCAGAACTCAGGAAATAAAGTCAACAGTTCATGAGGTTTGCTCCTACCTTGAGTGTGGATGTTTTTGGCAGGATAGAATTCACTTCAAAGCCTAAATCTTAGTCAAATAATCCATTTGTAACATTTTAGAAAAGTGACAGCAATAAGTAATGAATCTAACCATAACATATGAATAAAAAGTATACCTAAAATTTTTTAGCATGACAACGCAAGTTAGCTCTTCTCAACCCCCAAGTTTCCCTAAATTTTATCAGATTCTCAGTATTTTGTCATTATATGTTGAACTGCAAATATCTAATATTATCTAACAGAAATAAATATTTCTATTTCTGATTTCCACCTCTTTATTGGATTACGGAAATATTAGAAAACTTTTTTTAAAAAATCCTTTTCATAAAGTTATTTTGGCACATCATATTAAAAATATTAGTTTTGGGGAAAAGTAATCCATTATCTTTTAAGCAGAAAGCTGTAGTAATCGATATCTCATAAAGTATCAATCATGCAAGTTTCAGTTTTATGCGCATTCAAAAGGAAGCATTTCGCACTAAAAATGTTTTTTGCTATCTTTTGTTTGGTTCATCCATTTATGAATTAAAAAGTGTTAAAAGTAAAATTCAACTAAGAGAAAATTATGCATATTTAACAATTTTTCTTTGATAAAGATGAACAAGCTAGGCAATTGATATTGTGAAGGGTGTTTATCGTACCGATACTGTAACAGCCAGTGACTTTCAATTTTGGTATGATCACGATTGCATTCAAGACAAGACTAGTGGACTTATGTATGATAAAAAGTCGTAGACCTTATTATCACTTCAGAAATTGTGGTGTTAATGTTTGTCAAAAAATTTAAAGTTCCATGATTCAAACTCATTAGGTAAAACTTGGTCCAAACTGTTACTTATTAGGGATCAGTGCCAATGTATTCATATTTACTATACTAGTGCAATGCAAATATAAATTGTACTAGTAGCCGAAGGAATAACTGCCACAATTTCACGCTTGGAGGAATAGTTTGTACCTGACCGACAAGGGTACTAGTGTACTGCGAGAAATGATAGCTCTGCTAATTGGATTCAGAATCTTAAATCCTTTAGCTACTAGTACTGCGGTGTGTAAAAAGGGCAGAAACTCTATTGTTGATCTTTTTAATTCAATTAAACCATTTACGAGAGAATTGACTTGTTCAACGATTTGGATGAGAATGGGAAGAAGAAATGGGAAACCTGTTAAAAACAACCTAACCTATATAAGATGAATTATTGCGTCATAGTTACATGAAAACACAATAATGCTCTTTAGGTTGGAAAATCCAAATTCGGTCCCAGACATTGTTATTTGGTTTGCATAAAAAGGGCTGTGTTTGACTGAGACTTACAATTTTAAATAGATTCTTCAGAACCATAAATTTTCAAGCATGCATTGGGATTTGAACTTGTGAATTGTTGAATTGAAGACTAGAATTGAATCATTCAACTGTTTTTTTATCTCTGGAACATCTAACTGCGTAGATGCTCAGAAGTTTTCCAGGTTTTCTCCTTTGCATGTAGTATATACGGTTGAATATCAGAGAAAAGTTCTTCCGTAAGGCAGAATAAGGGGATACTTCAATAATTTAAAATAACCTTAGGCTAACAGCCTTTTTACTCCGAGATACCAACATTAATAAAAATAATTTTAGTTACAATGCGAAATTTCTTTTTTTTTTTTAAAAAAAATCTACAGTATTTTAAATATTCTAACCAGCTATGTATGTAATTTATATTGGAAAAGAAAGGTCACATTATAAATAAGACTTTCAAATGCTGATGTATAATCCATGGTAAATAATAATGCGTATCATTTTATTCGGAAAAATTGTTACATATCTTCTAAAAATTCTGGAAAGGAATCTAATTTTTCTTCCTGTAAAAACAAGAATGCAATCTGTCAATGTCAAAAATATTTTTTACTCACCTCACCGAAAAGAAATAGAGGCATTTCTTTTGAAATATAGCTTTGAGTTCCTAGAGGAAGATTATTTTTTGAAACTTTCTAACACTTTCTAAAAAAAATGTAGAATATCAGTTGGAGAAATTTTCTAAAAATAACATATTTTCTATTTTGACATGGCTATATGTATAATGTTTATATGTATGCATGTATGTATATGTGCGTGTAAATGTAGCTAGATAGAAATAATACGTGAATAAATTTGAAAATTCTTAATAATTTGGAATATATATTTAAACAGATACTTGTTTAATTATGTATCTTGAGCAAAAACATGGTCACAGCATTAAGACACTAACGAGCCATATGTTACAATATAAATTATATTAAATATAAGTCCAAGATTTTCATTTCATTTTTGTTTAAAAATCTGAACTCTTAAAATTTATTTCTAAACGAAGATAGCCAATTGGCATATTTAAATATAAGCAATAAGTGAAAGTCTTTCTGGGAGGAATAGAGTTAAATGCATAAATATTTAAATAAGGCAACAATACGACACTAAAATCTATCAACAGACATTCTAGATTACTTTACCCACGAGGTATATCTTCAATTTGTTATGAGCAGGCTATAAGCAAGATTTCCTAGAAAATGTCAGTTGCAATACCCAAAAGTTGAAACATTTTCAGAGAACAATGTCATTTTAACAGATTAAAAAAACGATAGAACACTTATTTGGTTCTTTTAGATGAAAAGTCAGACAAAACTGCTAAAGCATGTAACATATTTTAGGATCTAGTAGCATTTTCTATGTGTCATAATAAAACAGTGATGCTTGAAATTAATGGATTATGATGGATGGATTAATTGATGGATTATTACAAAAATGTATTTATTATCGAACAAATGATCTTAAATGTGTAAACATCTTTGAAAGAACTTTTCACAGAATTATTTGCTATTAACCATACAAAGAGGAAACTCCATCAACAGAAGCGTAGGGCATGAGAGCTAAGAATTATCACATTTTCGGTGAAAAGTTATATGACCATATTTGTTTGAAAAGAAAATAGAAAGGACCTGAGGATTGACCAATATAAGAGCTACACAATGCCCCATAAGATCTACAATAACTTCATAGAATAATTATACCACATAATTTGCATGAAGCATAGAGAGAATGCAATTGGATAAAATCTGTAGAAGAGCCGGGAAATGTTGCCTAAGAATTACTTCATCCGTAAAGAATCGTCTTAGAAATTATTGGTACAAAGCAATAGAGAGAAGATTTATAGTGTATTCTTAACGCTAAGATTCTGATATATGTCATTATCTGTTTGTACATGAAAATATACATGGAACATGACTGTGTTTTCATAAGTAGGAGAATTAAATGATGAAGCCAAAGTTTTATAATATTTTGAGAGGCATTATGTACACGACGTTATAAAAACTGGTAGTCAAGTACTACTAGCATGAGAGCCAAGCTAAATATCTCACTAATTGCAGTACTTTTAGAAGATTGCTTTATGGTATTATTTATACGAAGATACAGAAATATGAATTACTATCAGCTGGAAAATCGGAAATGTTGACCAACAGCTATATCCTTTAAGAATCATTATAAGAGCTTATCTACACAAAATCACAGAAAAAAGATTTCCTATGTTCCTACAACAAAAGAAGCCGTGTAAAGTTATAATTATCAGGAGTCACCGAAAAATTATAACTATTTCGGATGATTGTTCATATGATATTTGTTAAAACTAAAGATTGACAATGGTTGATATTATATCAGCATATGAGGTAGCTCAAGGTAATCTAATAACATTTTTTGCAACACCTTTGGAGAATTGTTTTATCTATATAAGCGTACAAAATACTATTAGCGAGAGTCGGACAATATCACAAGCCTTATTCACTATATAGAGTAAACAGCTGATCCAATCTGCCTGGACATCGTTTCTATATCAGAATTAATAAAATTGAGAAACAAACTGTGTACGGTTTGATGAAGAAAAGGTGACTTTATACTGCGCCTCATATGATGTTTCTTTTTAGTTTGTTTGTTGAGTAATCCTCAACATTATTATTGAAAAAGCACTACTTTATACTGTTCCTGAAGACTAATAGGAATAAGAAAATATAATTCTAGAGATTTTTCAGTTCTGGAAAAGGTAATTCTAGAATATATTATATCCATTCACGTTTCTTTTGAAAATGTATTATAATTGCGAACCAAGAACAGAATTTATGTAGAAAAATGCACGCCTTTAACCATAAACTCTCAGAATCTGGTTCTTTTCCGTCAACGATAATACCTTGTTACAAAAAGATACAGCATTCAGTGATTAACTGGATGAAAATGTTTGATATATAGTGCTGAGATTTAGCTTGATGAATGTCATTCTTTCAAGGATAGAAATGACATTTACTTTATCCTTGAAAGATTCAAATGTCAGTATTCAAAAGACTCAAGGTGAATGTCTTAATATGAGTAACTACAAATAGTTTTTAAACTGGATTTCCCTACATTAACATTATTTGGAGAAATGTACCGTTCTTGCTTCGGTTCAACAGTATGTGGGTTCGAATCCCACCTTGGGCTTGGCTGTTTGTAGAGGTTCGAATCCACTTTAAATTGTAGATCTCGGTCAAATTAACAATTGTGTGCAAGAAATAACCATAGAGTGACAAACAAGCCAAACCAAATGAAAAATGATACACCCTCTATCCATATTTCTTCTCAATGTCATCCAACTTGTTTAGCATTCATTTGTTCTGGCATTTTAGATTGATTACTGATATTGTAACAAGATGATCAAAGTATTGGTTTTTTATTCATCTACATATACCTTCATTGCTTTATATAGATTTTTGATCTTTGTAGCCGTTTGGAATTCACTTGAAATCTTGGAATCATTTGAACAAGCTTACTGCAGATAATGAATGTAGAATTGCAAATTAACTATTTAATCATAAATTGCTTTTAAAATTGGACTGCTAATAACGTACTTATTTTGGATTTTTTTGTTAGTGGAACTTATTTTTAAAATTTTAATTTTTATTGTATTTACAAGTGGTTTGAGATATAATTTATGGGTTTGGTTTGTTCCTCTACACTCACTTTTTGCAAAGTAAAGTAACTAAATCGATCATATCGAGCGATATAAAGTTCATTCTGATTTACAAAAACATTCATGCGCAAATAGGACTGCAACATTTTGAAATAAGAAAAACACGGCAGAAGTTATTATCCTAAAGCAATAAATTTGAAATATTTTATGCATAGATTAATTTTGGTATAAATAGGAGCTTTTAACTAATTTTGAAGTAAGGAGATAACTATCTGTGATTAGATTGATTTACTATGGTTTACGCTTTATGGTCACTTTTTCACATAAAATTTACTTGTAGTAGGATCTACAATTTAAAGGGTGGCTTCCTTCTTATGTTGGTTTGAATGGTAACGAACCAATGATTGCTTGGTGAAATCTAGCTATGCTCGTATACTGTATGTTAATGCCAGATTGACTTTCACAGAAATCTCCTCAATCAAAAAGATTAAATTAAATGCACTTTGAAAAGTCCCTATTAAACACGCTTGGTACTTTGGGGGAAAAAAACTGTTTATGTCACCAGTTTGATATTGTGAGGAAAAGGCAAACAGATCACTCACGCTTTTGGAGTGACCACATCAATTCATTATACATCTTCAGGGAGAGTAGAACTTTCCAGAATGTCATTTGTGGACAGCCGAACAGGTCTTCCCTGACTACATTTCCATGTATTTTAGTTTTACGGTACCCGAGATTTTAAGGGACCCACGTACCTGTTTTTAAATTTTTTAGAGGTTTTCAATTTAGGGAGATGATGCGTTGTAGCAACGCTACACCATCTGGAATTAGAAACAACAACGCAATCTAACTCCAAAATATAATATGAACATCCAATTCAGAGTGCATGAAATTTTAAAGAATATATATCGAAGAATTAAACCAATGAACTGTTGAACAGCAAAACACAGAGCTTAGCATTCTTGGAAGTCTTTAATACCTCTTTAATCTAGATATCTAAATGGAAATTAGGACAAAATATAAGTTTCAGTTTCAATTTTAAAACAATGTTTACGTTAGTATAAGTTGTATTTGTTAACTAGTATCAATATAACGATTCTTTTTTGAAAGCCATCATTTGCAATACAACAGCGTCATAAACAACGTCATCAAAATTGATGTATTTTATTCTTCAAAACTGATGACGTTATAACTCGAAAAGAAACAAAGCTTAAAAGGTTTTATCCTAAATTAGAAAATAATATGCATTCTGAATCAAGCCTTATCTTATTTTGTGACTTACAATTTGAAATAAATTCAGAACAAAGAAATAACCGTCTAAAATGGTAATCTAACTTATTAACTATTGAAATGGAAATCAAAGTATTCAAGTATATTTAGAAAAATTTGGTAGCTTTTCAATGTTGAAAACTAATAACTTAATTAACGGATTTATTTTTAGGTAACTTCTTATTTTGTGTGTGTAAATTAAGTAAATATAGTCAAATAAACATATGCATAGTTAACAAACACAATTTTCAAGAGATGAATAGTTGTTTCAAATCTTATTCTAATTTTTTTTGAATTATTTAAAATTGAAACCATTCCATTAAATTTTAAAAACAATAAATTAGTATTAATAATGATAGAAAAATAAAATTATGCCTATGTTTAAGTTAAATTTAGAAAAAAAAGTATACTTATGAGCAATAATATATTATTTAAATCCGGAAGCTTCCTTTTCATGTTTTTGCCGAGTTAATTAACATTATATTCTTAATGAAAAGAAACGAATAAAATTTCTATGGAAATTTAGATTAATTATATTTCACTCAGTAAGTCATAATTATATTTCTCATTTCATCTCTAAGTTGTTTTCGATGGAGAATACATAGAATATTAATGTACAGTTTTCTCGTGTTTTCCTTAACAAAGATGTCTGTTTTGCATAGTGTACGTAACTTTCATATATAATCGGAATATTATTCATCTTAATGATTCAAGATTTATTAATGCCAAAATACTTTTGCACAAAACCGATTATTTTCTGAAGCACATTGAGATTTATAGTTATAAATGTAGCACAATTTATCTTTAATTACCTATTGGTAGGAATACATTGAGTGGAATGATAAATACATTTTTGTTGTGGTTTTATTATCTATTAAGGTTTAGATATTCACCACAAGTGAAAAATAAAATCTCAATAAAACATGTCTCCGTGTAGAAACTAAGTAGAATAGTAAGATGTTGTAAAGCTTATTTTTAACATTTACTGAATTGTTTTTACGGAATGGGACTTTTCTAGAAACAGAATATATTTACTTATTATGAAGTTCTAAACTCAAACACAAATACACATTTTTAAAAGCCTACATAATGCGCCATCCTCATGCATTGAAAGAATGGACATCGAGAAAACTCTTCAGCACCCATCTTGAAAAATGTATCAACATAGAATAATCAATCATCCTACTCCCAATTTTCAATAAAAATAGGTACTGAACATTGAAACTTCCATAATATAATGCGTTGTCCTACTACTCGGGTCCAGTGAGTTCAACAGCAAATATTTGCTTGTCTACATGCGTTTATTTCCGGCTGTTTGCTTTTACAAAATGAAGAAGCAAGCCATTGCTAAGAAACTCAAAGTTTTGAAAGACTTTTAAATGATGAGAATGATACATGAATTATAAAAAGCTCTTATGTAAAATTCCCCACCATAACAGAAAAAGAAAAAGAACTCATACTAAAAAAAAGTTATGACCAGAGGAAAAAGAGATAGTTTCTGTGATTGGTAATGTGGGTACTATAACTATCACAGCCAAAGATCCTTCATGTTCACTAATGGTTGCTTTGGCAAGTGAAATAGGTCACTATGTTTCTCTTTTGCCATGGTTTGGAGAGAAAGCTGCCAATCCAGATGTCGACTTCGTTACGTGACAGTGTGTAAAAAATTGAAAAGCAATTGATTGTATTTCACTGTTTTAAAATCAACAGTAATAGGCAACCATGAACGTTATGTAAGAAAACATACTAAACTTATTATAAGATTTCTCTAATTAGTTATCTTTATTAGGTAAACAACTACAAGTAAGATATTCATATCTATTTTATAGACTCCAGTATATAATCCCATCAGATGAATTATCTATTTCGATTATCCAGAAAAATATATTAATGCATATTATATGTTCTGATCAGTTTTTTATCTTTACTTTTTTATAACAACGCATTTCAAACTGCCACTTTGTATCAATCGAAAGCCGTCTGAACCAAATTTCAACATGGTTTTTGTGACGATTTTGAGACCTAAATTGACTCTAAATTTCCAAACCTCTACGGCTTTAAGGGACATAAATCTACCGAAAGTCTAACTTACATGGATCCCCTTAACTCAAAAGTAATTGGCAAGACCAGATATAACACAAACTTTATAAAGAGTCATTTTTTTTACTAATTATCATGATCTTAAAATTTATATCGGTAACTGTAAATGTGTTTTTAAATTCCTTTAAACATAAAATATTCTGAACATTTTTAACGAATCTTACACTTGAAATATCATAGAATTTAAATGATAGGAAAAAACATAGAATAATTATAACATATAAGAATATACATAATTTTTTGATTAAAATTCGCTTCCAATTAAATGAAAAAAATAAAAATGCAAAAAAAGATATCAACGTTATATTGTGATAAATGAAAAATGCACACTGGCTTTAATCGCAAAACGACAGAGTAGTCAAATGATTTTTTATCAGTTGGTTAAGAGACATTAGAAATTAACCATTTTGTGCAATGCAATTTCAACGGTTTTATTTACTTTATGAATTTGATCATTGATTTTATATGCAATAATATGAACACCCATGAAGTATTCTATTTTGATCGATCAATAAACAAATCAGGTGACAATCGTTTCATAATGAGAGAAATAGAACATGCCCAGAAGATAATAATTCCAGGAGTACATAATAAGAGTCATAAAAATTCCATGTAATAATTGCACACCTCATGATGAGAGACAACTGAGCAAATCCCCAACATAATTGAACATAATAAAAGTGATAAGAATCCTCATGATAAGCACTTTGATGAGCTTATTCCAATTATGTATGATTCGGAAAAGGTCAACCGAGAGGATTGTCAATTTGGAGGAAGATTTTATTACGTCACAACTATTCAAAAACATACACTAATGGGACACGAAATCAAGAATTACATAGCAAATCCTTGCCGGCAGTACTGTTTTAATACACTGAAAGTAATATCACCCATTCATAATTCCATCAAAACCTGTTTGCTCTGAAGCATTCCGTACTTCTTTCCCCCTTAATAAATAAATGCTTCAGATTACTCCCTCTACAATGTGAACAGATATATTCAAGTCTGCAATTTGAAGTACGTGAACTCTAATAAGGTTGAAGTCCTATTTTTAAAATTAAAAAAAAAATCCCCTTATTCCTGTTTCAAAAATATTTCAGTCCTTTTTGTTTTTTATTTACCATTTGGGTAGAATTTTATAAATTAATAATTAACTTTTATTGTCTCTTTAATTCAATTTCGTAGTCTAAAACATGCATCAAGGTTGATTTAATTATATAATTTTAAGCACATACATAATTTTCAAACACTTCGTGACTTCCACGAAGCTACTAGTGCCATATTAAGAAATCAACATACCTGTATAATAAATATTCAACGTGTTAATAAACATTATATGTGTTTTAAATATATATTTACCATTTGCGTACAATTTACATGATTTAATTCTAATGATCAATTTTTCCAACCATATTGAAATTCATATTTAGTTGTTTTATAATTTTAAACACATACATACTTTTCAAAGATTTCGCTATTTCCACATGGATGTAGTAATATTATTGTAAAAAATCAACATATAAGTATATAATAAATGTGTTCTACGCGTTAATAAATGTATAAGCGTTCTATGCGTTTTACATATCCCTTTACCATTTGCTTACAATTTTACTTATTGTTTAATTTTAATCCCCAGTTTTTTAACCATGAATTCATTTAATTTTTTATATAATTTTAAACATGCATATTAGTTATTTATTTTCAAGGGGATAGTATTGCTGTCATAAAAATAAAAGTACTACAGCTTTAAAAATATTCTAAATGTCTTTTATATTTATTTATCATTCGCGCGTATAGATTTATTATAATTTTTATCACCCATTCTTTTCAATTGATACATTCATTGTTTTTTCTGTCGAGTGCCAGCCAGACTGACAGTATGGATGCGGTGCTCCACTCTTTCAACTGAACCGCAATTGGTGTGGAGTCCGACTTCCTCAGTACACACATGCCATAGGTACCCGTTTATAGGGTAGGCAACCATTCACAACCCATTCATACAAGGAAAGGACAAAGACAGGAGAGAGAGAGAGAGAAAGTACATCCATGCCCCGACTGGGATTCGAACCCAGACCTCCCTATCCGCAGTCAGGAATGCTGACCACTAGACAGAGTAGGTGGCAATACATTCATTAAATTAAATAATTTTAAACGTATGCAAATTTCAAACATTTCATGGAATCTAAGCAGCCAGTATATCTTTCTTGAAAAGTCAATGTTATACAATTTTAAAAAATGTTCTGCCTATTTTTCATTTTTATACTTATTTATCGTCAACATAAAATTTTATTCATTAATTCAATTTTACTTTCTGTTCTTCCAAATAATGAATCAACTGAACGCTCTAATTTTAAACATGTGAAAATTTTTAAAGATTTACCTGTTCTCCATAGAAATACCATTAACTATATTAGGTATTTCTCACTCTATCTTATTTTTTTAACTTCATTACGTTAATTCCACTAGTATTCTTTAGATCAGCAATACTTCAACTAGTTCAGCAGTCTCCTAAAGCAAAAATAATTTCAAAAGCTCCTGTTAAAACTACTTACTAACTGCTACAGCGATGCAAAATGTTAATTGAATTTATGTTTATCCGTTTTCAGTCACAGAGAAGAAAATTTTAATATTTTTATTCAGCATTGGCAAAACATGTGTTTTGTTAAATATTCTTCATCACATATGCTTAAGGCCACTAAGTCTCCGATGCTGTTGTTGCCCCAGTCTTGTGTTTAGCCCTGAGTTGGGCTCTATGAGTTGGCAGTAGCAGCCTAATTCTCCGATGTTATTGCACCAGCAGGCTTCCCAGAACCTAAGCTTGCATTGAGCCCTACCAGCTAGATAGAAGCAATCGAGTGGGAATCTTCGTAATTTGGAATCAGGAACCAAGCAAAACCCCAGAATATTTGACCTACTACCCTCAGAGGTATTATTTCATTTAGAGAACATTGTGATCACGACATACTTAACGTGCCCCACCCGCAATTAGCGAATACGACGGATCTTTCTTTGGATTAGTCTTTGAACTCACTACTTTCCGATAATAAGAAATAACGTCCTAACCAACCAGGCCACTGCGACCAATTTAATGTCACAATCTTAGATTTCTACAATAATTTAAGACTACAATTACCATTACCAGAATACAATTGTATGCTACTCTGCTAATTCTAATCAACTACATGCTGAAACATGTACTAGTGTTCAAACCTCAGCAACAAGTGCTTATTTGCCCTAACTTTACAAGAAATCACCTGAGAGATGTGAAATTGAAAAATGAGAGACAGCATTTTGCACTTAAACGATGACAAAAGCATAGTTACGCGAAACATAATTTAATACACACAGTATGGAATCAAGAAAAAAGCATTTTTGAATGCATTGTACCGTTACAGAAGATTGTCCTTCCAACACGAAAAACAATAAGCAGAACTTCCTTATTTTGTAATATGAACCCCCTTTACAGCAATGGTCGTTTCGCAGCCTCTATTTTCTTTTTAATTTGGTACAGCCAGAGAGTTCATTCGGTAAGAGAGCTCATTCAATCAGCTTCTGTTTCATAGGAGATGTGTTCAATTGATGTGTTCATAGGAGAACCATCATGCAGGTTATTTCTCCAAAGTATCCCCCACATGCTCTATTATTTTTAAACCAGGGAAATACACTGCCCAATCCATTTGAAAAATATTTTCCCTTTCAAGTCCCTGCTGAATAACAGAAATCATGTATGGCCTATGCTCTGCCATCCGTAAAGATTTATTTTCCAAAAAGGCAGCCGATAGGTTAGCCATCTACCCTTCAGTTCAACACTTTGGTGGTTTGGATCCAACCTTGAGATTCAGTTTGTAGTGGATTGGAATCCATTTGAATCTTTCGGTGCCAGTCTAATTAGACCTCATCAGCTAAACATGATTATTCAACAAACCCAAATAAAATCAACTGAATTTGCAAAGTTATTTTAAATTAACAGGAAATTCATACCACTATTTTAAAAAATCTTTGAAAAGTTTTACCTAAATATGCTGCCCAAGAAATTTTATTTCCATTATTGCAATACAGAGAAAGCTATTTCCAATTACACACACAGCTAATATGAAAATATTCTCTCAAATAATGTTCAGAGAGATCAATAAAAGAGAGCGAAATGAAATCATTCGCTGAAGAGTAATAAGGATGAATTAATTAAACGTGTTCCCCAGGAATTCTCATTAGTCTTCTTTTCCACAACAAATACACTTTACTCAGTATCGGAAGAAAACTAATTTCCCCTCGGCAACCTGAACGGAATAAATATTAAAAGATTTTCCCTCGATCTTCTTTGCATCTGTACTTTTGAATTCGGTCTCTTCCTATTAAATTGGATCAGCTTCAAAAATCATACAAAGTGGATAATTAGGCAATTTATTCAACGTTTAAAGTTTTAATTTTTTTATGTAATGCATATAGATAGATAAAATATTGTAAAATATAACCAATCCAAATATAGTTAAGTATCTTTTTCATAAAAAATAATAATTTCACTGAAATTTCAAACGAATCTAATATATATATATATATATATATATATATATATATATATATATATATTCATACATACATATATGTATAATTTAATGGAATGTATGTGAAAGTTTCCCTCTAATACATTTCTATTTCCTCAATTTATTTTTTTAACTTTTATAGAAAATTGATTTAATCTAATTATTTCTTGATCATTATTCAATTTTTATTGAAGTGAATGATTAGGTTGTTTGATTTGTTTCTCGCTCAACAATAATTTTTTGCTCACAAGGGAAAAATAGATCAGGTCCTACGGCTTAAAGTAGATTTCAAACCATTGCAAACATCTAAACCCAAAGTATGATTCGAGCCCACGGACAATTGAACCGAGTTTTAATATAGTAATATTCCTTCATTAACTGTTAATCAAGTTTACTCTTCTTCCAGAATTTATATATATATACATTGTTTAAACTTTCCGGCATTTTTTCATTTTAATTTGAAAGTGCTTAAATTTGAATGTAAGCGAATATCTTTTCGAATTGCAAGTATATTTTAAATTAATTTTGTTCAATCTTTTTCTTTATTGTATGTATTTTTGAATTCTTTCAGTTATTTGTTTTCCAATATGACCCAAAGAATGTAATTTACGCTAAAATGTTTCAATTGATGTAGAATTTA
>JAPDSC010109239.1:162250-186953 GCA_026290005.1 Latrodectus geometricus
TATATATATATATATATATATATATATATATTCATACATACATATATGTATAATTTAATGGAATGTATGTGAAAGTTTCCCTCTAATACATTTCTATTTCCTCAATTTATTTTTTTAACTTTTATAGAAAATTGATTTAATCTAATTATTTCTTGATCATTATTCAATTTTTATTGAAGTGAATGATTAGGTTGTTTGATTTGTTTCTCGCTCAACAATCATTTTTTGCTCACAAGGGAAAAATAGATCAGGTCCTACGGCTTAAAGTAGATTTCAAACCATTGCAAACATCTAAACCCAAAGTATGATTCGAGCCCACGGACAATTGAACCAAGTTTTAATATAGTAATATTCCTTCATTAACTGTTAATCAAGTTTACTCTTCTTCCAGCATTTATATATATATACATTGTTTAAACTTTCCGGCATTTTTTCATTTTAATTTGAAAGTGCTTAAATTTGAATGTAAGCGAATATCTTTTCGAATTGCAAGTATATTTTAAATTAATTTTGTTCAATCTTTTTCTTTATTGTATGTATTTTTGAATTCTTTCAGTTATTTGTTTTCCAATATGACCCAAAGAATGTAATTTACGCTAAAATGTTTCAATTGATGTAGAATTTATTATTTACTGAAAAGCTCGTTGAATCTTTGACCATTTTGTTATTGTTATTAACTTGCAGTTTTGATGATTTTTTTAATATATATATATATATATATATATATATATATATATATATATATATATATATATATATATATATATATATATATATATAATCTTTATGCAAAAAAATTTAATTCATTCGAATGGTTGAATAAATGAAATTTTAATGAATTATTTTTACCTGTTAATGATAATTTTTTACTTAATAAGTAGATATTTCATTTGCTTACTAAACAAACATATTTCACTTTAATCAATATGTTCAACTAAATATGCTAATAAATTAAAATATATTTACTTTATAAGAAAAATGTATTCATTATAGGAAGGTTTAATAAAATCATTTTAGCTATTATGAAATATAACTAAAATACGTTGTATAGAAAAATATCAAAATTTATTTTACTTTATATATATTTAACTAAGCACATTTGTAAAGTAAAATATATTTTACTTATGTGCATAAAATATATTCATTAGAGAAAACTTTCATTAAAGTGGTTTAGTTGTTAGGAAATAATAATTATACGCATTTATGAGAGTGAATTTTACATATTAGCAAAATAACATCAAATATACAAAATTAAAAACTATTCTCTTAATTAGAAATTTTTAAATAGGAAAAAATTTAGAGAGAAAATAATATCTTACATATTTTGTTTCAGTAATTTAATTATAAATCTATAAATCTTATTTTATTCATTTTACACTATCTTATTTCCAAAAGTATTTGAAACATTTTACAAAGATTACACAAACATTTATTCTAGCTTTTCTCAAATATAGTATATAATTACTGGAGTATTTCTATTTCTGGATTATAATTTTGTTGGTGTAATGATACGTTTATATGTATGTACCTAATACTTTGTGTAAATCTTAAGAGAATAAGTGTTATTCTTTGAAATATCAAAAAAAAAAAAAAAAAAAAAAAAAAAAGAGAGAGAGAGAGAGAAAAAGAAAAAAGAAAAAAAGAAAAAAGAAAACGAAAAGAAAAAAGAATTAAGTCTGGTATTGTAATCCAATTAACGAATAACGAATGTAAAATAATTACTTTTTCTCTGGGAGACGTATTTTGAGCCAAAATAAAATAAATCTTTTAATGTGCATCTTCAATCGCTATTTCTTTAAATCTATTTCTTTTCAATATTATAGAGAAAAATACCTATTTTACAAAAATAAAACAATTAGATTCAATCGATATTTATACGAAAATGAAACTAATAAAAAAACAAACCGATATATAAACCCTTTTTTATGTTGCCTAAAACTAATTTAGTTGATTAGTTTGTAATTTCGTAATCAACTTTTACAGAGTTAAAGCCATAAATAAATTTTGAAATGAAATAATTTAGTATAAAATAAGAATCAAAAAGGTTATTTTTTTATTTATTTTCAAACAAAATAGCTCGTATTAATATTTTAACTAGAATAAAAAATTTTTTACTCATCGTGGAATGGAATGCTGCTCAGACGTTTAATTTGGTTATAAAAGCTTAATAGCTGTTTAATTTGATTTATTGAGAAAGAAAAGAAGTTATTAAAATGTCGTTATTGAATTTGAGAATTAATGGAGAGTATATTTCTTATTAGTATACAATCATATGCATATGAGTAGTTGCACCATATGACCCCATAAATCTTATTCTACTATTATGAAGCTTCAACTCAAGTAAAGAAGATCACATGAATATTCATTTGTAAAGGATATCATGTGTGATTATTTTTGATTTAATGTCGCAACAGCAGCCATGAAATAAAGTCTACTTGAAGAAATAAACCAATGTACACGATATTATATGAGTAGTAATCAAAATAATTTTGATTACTACTTATATAATATCATACTTAGATTTATGAAGAAAATTAGTATGGTATAAAACCGCTTTTGGCACTTAATACAGCTTGGTTTCACCTAGGAATTGATTTATACATCTCCTGATTAATGTTTAGAAAAATATAGTATCATTCTTCATGTAGATATTGTGAAGGTTCTAGGAGAGATGCCGTTGCAGGATATCGATTTTATAGTGAACGCTCTAAAAAATAATAATTCAATTATATTGCTGTTAGGTGACTGACCGGGCAAAGGTAAATATATATTTCATTCCGTTGCTCATCAAACCATGATTAGAAAAGACTCTTTACATGATAAATGCGTTATCATCCTAGAAAATTTCCATCTCCTGTGGGAAATAAATTTTGCAATATATGATAAACCTAGTCATCTAAAATTTACTATACTTCTCTTCAATGATCATTTCAAGGTTACGACTGGTTCAGGAGAAAACCTAAAATCACGAAACAGCTACCCATATCATGACAAATCCACGTTCATCCACGATAGTTGGAAGGAGACAATCACGATCATACGCTTGGAAATGTATCTTACAAATATGCTACGATCTGTTGTTGGGAAAACTGTATGTAGAAGTTTTATCAATAATCACTTATAATCACTTACCAAATTAATTAGTTTTTGTGGTATTACCTTGCAAACGACGTTTGGCATCAACATCTGTGACAAATGGCTTGCGAATAGCTTCTCAGCCGTAAATGTTCAATTTGTGGATGTGCTTTTTAACTATAATCATTGATACTATAGAATTCAGGCGTTGATTTTTGCTGTACTTTTTTCAGATATTACACTACTGGACATTAAAATTTTTACACCAAGAAGGCGACGTGCTACAGACGTGAAATTTATACGAAAGGAAGAAGGTGCTGTGATATGCAAATGATTAGCTTTTCAGCGCATTCAGACAAAGCAGGCGCCAGTAGCGACACCTACATTGTGTTTATATGAGGAAATTGTTCAGCCGGTTCCTCATACACAAATTGCATTTGAACGTTGTTGCTTGGTGAAAAGTTCTTGTGATGCCTCGGGTAAGAAGGAGAAATGCGTAACCGGCACGTTTCTGACTTTGATAAAGGTCGAATTGTAGCGTACCGGGATTGCGGTTTATCTTATCGCAGTATTGCTGCTCGCGTCGGTCGAGATCCAATGACTGTTAGCAGAATATGGAATCGATGGATTCAGGACGGTAATACGGAACGCCATGCGGGATCTCAACGGCCACCTATCACTAGCAGCCGAGAAGACAGGCATATTATCCGCATGGCCGTAATGGATCGTGCAACCACGTCTCACAAGCCGTGAATCAAGAAACGGGGTCGTTTGGAAGACAAAAAGTGCCTGCACGAACAGTTCAACGACGTTTGCAGCAGCATGGACTCTCAGCTCGGAAACCATGGCTGCGGCTTCCCTTGACGCTACATCATAGACAAGAGTGCCTTCAATGGTGTGATCAACGACGAACCTGTGCGCACGAATGGCGAGACATCATTTTTTCAGATGAATCCAGGTTCTGTGTACAGCATC
Source organism: Latrodectus geometricus (assembly GCA_026290005.1). NCBI lineage: Eukaryota > Metazoa > Arthropoda > Arachnida > Araneae > Theridiidae > Latrodectus > Latrodectus geometricus. The sequence continues at coordinate 166,301 of JAPDSC010109239.1, forward strand.
ATGATGGTCGCATCCGTGTTTGGCGGCATCGTGGAGAACGCACACTGGCAGCATGCATTCGTCATCGTCATACTGGCCCATCACCTGGCGTGATGGTATGGGGTGCCATTGGATACACGTATCGGTCACCTCTTATTCGCATTGACGGTGCTTTGAACAGTGCACGTTACATTTCTGGTGTGTTACGATCCTTGGCTCTACCTTTTATTCGAGCCCTGGGAAACCCTACGTTTCAGCAAGATAATGCCCGACCGCAAGATAATGTTGCCGGTATTGTACGGACCTTCCTTGATACGGAACATGTTCGGCTGTTCCCCTGGGCAGCACATTCTCCAGATCTTTCACCAATAGAAAACGCCTGGTGAATGGTTGCCGAGCGATTTATTAAATTGATTAAAGGGATCATAAAAAGAAGATAATATAAAAATTAATAATCTATTAAAAAATGAAGAATAGTTTTTCCAACGGTATTAATTCTTTAATATAACAATATGACATATTAGGTCAATGAAAATTATATTTTAAGCAATTCATGTATTTTATGTAGAATGTGTGTGTAAAGAACAATAACTAATGAATCATTTTGACTGCATTAGAATATTAAAAACTGGAAAAGTATTTAAAATTATAAAACTGGCAATAATAAGTAAGCAAATGCGCAGAATTTAGGAAAATCTTTATCCTAGCACCCATAGTCAAATGTATTCTATACATTTTTCAATATTATAAAGAACTGATTAAAATTATATATTCATTTATATCTTAATTATATCATAATAATGATATAAATCATAATAAAATGTCGCATAATAACATTTATATCATAATAACATGTCGCATTTATAAAAATCGACTTTATTTACACATAAAGCTTCTATTTTCTCTGATTTCAATAATTACAAATTTATATATTGTAAGTAAACAAAATAAAATAAATATAAAAAAGTTTATGTTGATTCATGTTCCATAAATATACATTAAACATGCAATTGAAACAAAATTTTTGAAACTGAAACATTTATGATCAATTTAATTTTCTTAATAAGAAAAGTTACTAAAACACGTATTTCATGATATATATCATAAAACAAAAAACATTTATAAAAAGAAATTTATTTATACATAAGTGATTTTTTCAAGCTTCAGTTTTCTCTCAAGATATTAATTGCTCGTTTATATACAAAAAGTAAACAAGATGAAATTAACTCTTGCTTAAAATGGTTTTATATTAGTTCAAGTTCTACAAAAATATGCATTCAGTTTAAATAAAAAGTATCTCCTTTAATAGTTATTTACCTTCTACCTATATCATACCATGAAAAATAATAACCATATTTACAAATGTATACTAGCAGTATTAAATATACGCGATTTATCGAAATTTAATTTCATCATAAGGCGTCTTTTATGGTGTCTCTATATTTATTATTAATTAATAAATGAAAAATAAAATCTTCATGAAATTTAGACAAAAGTTTTTCCAACTTTAATAATAATGTAATATTCTAAACATTTTTCTTGATATAGTAGTTTCTGGAAAAGACATATTCAAGTTTTTATCATAAGCATATGAGAGTTCATTTTATTAATATATGTTTCGTTTTTCAGGATTTCTGTTTTCCCTTAAGATATTAATTACTAATTTGTATACAGGATGTAAAATAACAAATATGCACAATTTAGACAGAAATTTTCTCTTTCAAATAATAATATAAGGAGATAGATGTTTTTAAAATGTAAAAAACTTATTTAACTATTTATGTTAGCAATCATAAGTACATAAAAGTTATATAAAAAAATAAATTTTATTCTTACATAAATGGTTCGTATGTGACTTTTACTTATCCTCCATATATTAATATTCATTTATTAATAATGCATAAATAAACATAGAATTTAGATCAAACCTTTCTATCGCTAATAATTACATGCATTTTAAAGTAATTATTTTGCATGTAATTATTAGCGATTTTAAAGTAATGCATTTTAAAGTAAAACTTTTAACTTTAAAAAGACTTTTCTAAAATGTATAATTATATTCATTTTAACCGTCCAAAAGTGACTCATTCTGACAAAGTCACTTACGGTTTCAGAGGTTACATTGTATTAAGTTGAAATACTAAACGAAAAATTAAAATAAAACAAAACATAATTCCTCCGAGAAATATTTTTAAAATATAAAAATATAAATTTAAAATACTTTTATATTAATTAAAATTACTGAAGATTGCTTACTTTTTTTTTCCAAATTTCTGATTGAAATTTTCAAGCTTGTTTTTTCGACCCAACTTGGATACATCTACTATATTACGTTCTGTATTGTCCCATTATGGTTTTTAAATAACTTATCACTTTTCGTCTGGAAAAAGAGGGCAATGTTCTAATATTGATGTAAATGTTAAAAGAGTTTATATTGTATTCTTGGAAAATTTGTTAATTGTTTTTTTGATTGCCATAAATATTCGACTGCAAATGTAAGTAATTATTTTTGTGTTTTTTATATTTTTGCAGAAACTAATAATATTTTGCATGTTCCTTTTTAGTTTTCATTATTTAAGCTTCATTTTGAACGATTTAAAATATTTTTTACTTAAAAATTTTTAAATATTTGTTAATAAATAATTTTAAATAAAAGATTTTAAATATAAAAATTCTGAAATTCTTGTTAACCTTCAATGGCTACGTCCTAGAAATCTTGTTCACTCTGCATATACAAATTTACTAATCATAAATTTATTATTTCTCATTTGACATTATTAGATATTATTTTAGATATTATGATTAGACATTATTTAGATAGAGGAATACCCGCTGATGCACTGACTTCATCATCTAATGATAATTCCTAGCATACAGCATTATTTTCAGGAGCATCTTTGAATATGCCGCAGAGCATAACCAGAATTTCATTTTTAACTCTAATAGGTTGTATATAACCCAAAAAAATCAGGACTACAGAGAGAGACAGAGAGAGAGGGACTGAATGATATTATTTAACGTAGACTAGAAAATCAAATTTGATTACGACTCTATAAATTGAATAAATTAACAGGTGATTTTGGCTAAGTATTTTCTTTCAACAAGAACTTTTCACGTCTCATAATGTTTTATCCATAACTTAGGAGAAGAAATAAGAAAAAAATTAAAAAAAATTAAAAAAAAACGCCCAAGAACAAACATTTAATATACGTAAGAAAAAAATGAAACATCTATCTCTATTAATCATGAATGGTTAAGATCAAATTAGAATTTTGAATTTGAAGAACATGGCTATACAACTAGATAATGGTGAAACCTAACTTCAGATTTTTTAGATATAGTGATTAATAAAGAAAATCACAATTGAAATTTTGGAAATTATTTCAGAGGTAATTAAATTGATAAAAATAGCTGTTTATTTTTTTTAACATTGTATGTGTATTTGAATAAATTAACTGAAAAATCCGAATTCTTTTTGTTAATATTGAGACATAACCTCATATCACAATTATTTGTAATTAGAAGCCTTTCAGTCGACAGAAATGAACAGCAAGAAACATGTTACAAATACATTAATCATTTTTGTAAAATTAAATTACTAATTGAAGGTTATTTTCTTGATATTTTTTATTACAGTTGAAACAATTCAAAATTTATTTTATCTTTCATTATATTTGTTTAGCTTTTAAATGCGTATACCACATTTTAATCATTTTTAAATCATGAATTTATCTCAAATGACAATGCAATATATTTGCTATAATATACTTCTTTAAAGATAATTTCTACGAAAACTTTTCTTTAAATAAGTATACTTGTGTTTCATAATATTTATGAAGTATAAGAAATTCGGGAATCACAGATTTAACTAGCGAGAAATTAATTAAAAATAATTTCAATCTATGTGACCGTCTATGATAACGTCTAAAACAGGAACAAATTTATACCTATAAGGCTGCATATTGCTTATAACGTACAAACAAGATAAGGGAACTTGTAATACATTACGAGTGTGCTCAAGCCGGAGAATTTTATAGCATTGTAGCTTTCAATATAAAACGTGTATTAGCTTTCAGAATAAAATTAATGAACAGGAGATAATTGCTTTTCTACCGATTTCTTAATGTCTACTTCTACTTAGCCATTCTCAACTACAATTTACTTGACTTTATTCAAAATTCTTTTTTGATAGACAAATGAGGTCTTAAATATCACTAACTTAAGGCTTAGGCAAATTGAACATATCAAACGAAATGAACGCTTGAAAACAACCTTTTAAACCGTTCGTTGACATTTGAAGATACTTAGATAACATAAAAAAGTCAAATCATATGAATGCTTGAAACAACGTTTAGTTACAATATTATTAAATACTGAACCCGTTTCATCTGGATTCTATTGCATTTCTGATTTGGGACATAATGAGAAACCGATATTACGTTCGCTATAAGAGGCCGTTTGTTTAAAAATGAAATAGTATTTTTGTTATTTATAGTTATATTGTTGAAATGTAGGAAGAAAAGTGGATCAGATCGATGAAATACATATATTTTCTCTAAATTCAGCAGCTCCGTCTAGATGACTGCTTTTTAACAAGGTAGAAATCTACCTCTTTTTTCTAAAGCGTTAAGTTCAGGTACATTATGCATTTTATCTTTTATTCATTATATTAGCATCATAGCATAAGCATTTTTATATTGCGTATAAATCAGTGATAATTGCTGTTCAAATTAATAGCAAATACTGAAATCAAACTTTAGAAATGAATATAGTTTATATCATAAAATAATCAGAATCAAACATCCCTCCCACTATAAGTTACACTCTATATCCTTCAGCCATTCTCAATTATAGCTTTAATGTTTTGTCAAAATCATGACTTTAAATATAAGCCAAACTTTAAGTATTAAGAATAAAAAGGTCTATAATACAGCATGATCTACAATTGTGTGTTGAAAGAGCATGATCAACGATGGATATTTCTCATTTTTTTTAAATAAAAATAATTTATTCTACACAAGTAGTTTTATGACCAATTATAAATACAATATCTTACATTCAGTCCAAGAGTTTAATTTTGTTATTCTACTCGACTACCCACATTAATTTGATAAGTCCTTTCATTAAAAATACACTTTTGTTCCAGAAACTTGATTACAGTTTATTTCTGTTTTATGTAAAAATATATAAAAATATCAATGTAAAACTTAAAGAGATTCACAAGCCTTAAAACAGTCTGAAAGAGGTAATATACGATTCGAACAATGCTACATTTTTTTATGTAATGAAAACATTTCCTTGTTATAGTTTCAATATATTTTTAATTAAAAATTGTATAAATGAAATTCTTGAGCAGTAATTAATTAGTTTGATGTTGAAAATAGACATTTGGAAAATAGTCTTTTCTTCAATCACAAATGTAAAAGGAAATTGATAGAAATATGAGAGGGCAATACATATTTCGACTCGAAAATATTAAAAAATGTTTAATGTTTGCTACCTATAAAAATTACAGGTTTTTAGTAACAAAAAGATACGTGAAATAAAATATTAAAAGTGTAAATATTAAATGAAAATACTAGACTAATTAAAGTGTTAATATTAGACTGTAGTGTACACGTATCTTGTTCAGTATCGATCATACAATTTCAAACTTATTCTCCTTGGAATAGATCACATTTGACATTAAAAAATATTTTGCTGCTTTTTATTTGGTCCATTCAGTTATAAGATACAGGGAGCTAAAAACGGAAGTCAACAAAGCAAAAATGCAGTACATTCAATTTCTCTTTGATGAAGAGGGTTATAAAAGTCAGGCAGTTGAAAATCAGAATTGATATTTATGGTCTCGATACTGTAACAGCCAATTACGTGTAATTTTGTTTTCATCTGTTGAATAAATGAAAACAAAATTTCTAACAATAGACTTGAATGGAATAGATTCTATTCCATTCAAGTATATTTGATGTTAAAGTTACAACACGCACAGGTAGGTCCATCGTCAAAAATATCGATAAAATCACAAAAATGTTCGAAATTGATCAGCATGTTAGTAGTTCGAAAACTGAAATTCAGCCACAAAACAGTTTAAAATCATTTGAAGAAAGCAAATCCAAATATATAAATAAAGCCTTAAAATTCATGTAAAAATAATGGATTTCTCCAACCTAATATGTTGCTTCTAAAAAAATAAATAATAAAATCAAACACAAGAATACATGCAAAGTAAAGTAAAGTAAAAAAAAAAAAAAAAAGTAATAAGTTTTGTGCTAAAAATAGAATGAAATAATTATTAAAAAGAAGAAAAATAAATGATTAAGGAATAAAAATACCTTCAAAGTAGAGAATAATTTATTTTTTTAAAAAAGTGAAAGCACTTTTGGGTTCAGAAAAATATGCAGAACAGAGCATTCAAATTATTATAAAAATAATGAAATTATAGTAGTTTAGGAACAAAAATACATCAGAATAACAGCAACAATATTGTTAAGAAATGAAAACTTCAGTATTGAGAGAGAGAGAGAAAAATGCATTAAATAAATGAAATTAAGCCCACCATGTGTAAAACCTTCATTACTCTTTCTCTCCATATCGGTAGAAAATAAATCAAAATGATTTATGTTTTACATGATGATTTTTCAAGATTGATTAATGTTTTCCACAGGATATGATTTATTTAATTTTTAAGAATTCCGTATACCTTAGAGGGCTTGTCTGTCGTTATTAATTAGTCATTGGGCTTTCAATACCATAGACAGACATTGTCTATAGAAGGGAGGAACTAATTTCTGGGATGGGCGAATTTATATTAGTAGTTACCTTTTCATTCTATAATAATAATAATAAGAGAAGAAGTAATAATGAATAATGGAATACTAATGAGAGTATTAAAATAAGAAATACATAAGGAAATATTTTTTTATAATACAAAAAAAATGCTATAAAATCATTAATTCACAATAATATGAACGCAATAATTGCAAGTTTCTTTTCTTATGATTTTATTACTTTCTTTTCTAAATAATTATTTAATAAATTTCTTTTTAGATAAAATACACCGTTGGCCATCATAAATACAACACCCTGAAGGAATCATGCAAATAACATGAAATTTACAACATGCATTAGTAGAAGTGAGATATGCAAATAATTAGAATTTCAGCGCAGATGCACAACATGCCCGCCTGTGGAGCCACATCAAAGCGTTATTTAAGGCTTGGTGATTCCGATTTCAAGTTCAGCAAATGTGTTTTTCTTGTGGTTTTCTCAAAGAAACGACCAATTATGCCTCGTAGAAAACCTCGATCAATGTTTGATCAAGTATACGAGTTCGACAGAGGAAAGATAGTGGCCAACAGAGATTGTAAATAATTTTTCAGGGAAATCGGTGGTCGGTTAGCGAAATCAAACAACTGTAATGCGGATATGTAAATAAATGACTGGCGTGTTCGATCGCATCTACCTCAGTGCACCACTTCACAGTGAAGACAGGCAAATTGTGCTCATGGCAGTGGTGGATCGTTCAGCCACAGCACATTCAGTCTGTAGCGCATCATCCAGTGTCTGCAAGTACCATTCGACGACATTTACAGCAAAGTGGTCTGTCCGCAAGACGTCCATTTCTTCGCCTACCCTTGACGCAGAACCACAGATATATCCGAGCTAATGGTGCGATGAAAGAAGGATGTGGACGGCAGAATGAAATTTTCTTTACTGAGGAGACCATCGTGGTGACTTCTGTCTGCAACACCACGATGGTCGCATTAGAGTCTGGAGACACCGTGAAGAGAGGATGCTGAATATCTGCGTTATGCACCGCCACATGGGTCCTGCTCCAGGTATTATGGTATAGGGCTGTATTGGATATCATTCTCTCACTACTCTAGTACGCATTGCCGGTACTTTAAATAGCCAGTGTTAATATCTCCAAGGTGTTGGAGGAAGTTATCCTTCCTTACCTTCAGAGCTTGCCCCCAGCCATATTTCAATTAGGTAATGTATGACCTCATATGGCACTCATTGTCCAAGGTTTCTTCATCAATTGCCAGAGTGAATTGCACTCCTGGCAGGCTCCGGATTTTTCGACGACAGAAAACATGTGGTCCACGGTCTCTCAATAGATTATATCCCCAGCTGACCCATTAGATGAACTTTGGCAATGTGTGGAAGCTGCTTAGTCTGTTGCACCCCAAGAACACATCCAAAGTCTCTTTGAATCCATGTTGAGGCGTGTGGCAGTGGATATCTATAAGAATGGCGGTTATTCTGGCTACTATGATATTGGCAGGAACCATACATCCCAGAAGTCTATTAATATAATCAATTGATACTTGGTCAACATATTATCTATAAGATAAATTTTGTTGTGACATCTCTTGTCTTTCTTGGTGTTGCAATTGGGGTAGCCAGCGGTGTATTTGTGCGAAATTCAGGCAATATTATAAACTGTAACTAAGAATTAATTTTGATTCAATGCACTTTTTATTGAAAAAACTATTCTCTAAATATAAGTACGATAGCAATTATTTCTTTACGGTAAAAAACTAGAATAATGAAGTCATGATAGCTAGTTTATTTTCTTATTGATCACGAAATCCAATTATTTAAAACTTAAAAAAAAATAAATAATATTTGCATTATACTTCATTAGCGCCATTTATGTGATGTTGTTGTTACTAATCTTACATGATCACACAACAGCTAGATCTGATCTATGTATTCTAAGTTAATCATTAGAAGTGGAGATGATATTTGGTCCTCTAAACTTAGACTCAAGCAGTCTAGGACATGAGCTGGAGAGGCAGATTTTAAATTACACTTGTTACAAGTTAGAAACACTTTGCAGCCGGAGATATAAGTTAATCCATTAAGATGGCCTTTGTTTAGTCTTGAAATGATATTGGTTGACATCACTCAATTCACGAAAACTTGAAAATAAATTAAATTATAAAGTGAGAAAAATTATTTTCTTTTTACTAGATTATTAATAACGAATGGGAATTTTTATATAAAGTAAACCAAAAGTAACTTCTACTATTTTATTAAAAAAAACATTTTTCTTATTAACTATCTTACAAATATTATTTGCTTGCATATTTTCAAACGTCTTTATTCTAAATAACCATTGAATATTTAGTGATCTGGCCTTCAGAGTAACTGTTTATACGGTAGATCCCTACCTCTGAAAAAAATATTTTTTTTTCAGATATCACCCATGTGATCCTCACTCAGAAACGTAATTCATGTTCTGGAGAACACAATACGATTGTTTGATGATAAATAAACTTAGTAATGAAATTAATAAAGTCTAGAACATTTCAGAAGTATCTGTTTGAAAAAGATTTTTCCAAACAGTATCTGTTTGAAAAAGATTTTTCCAAACAGATCTTTAATACATTAACCACTATCGAATAATCAGGAAAATATTGTACGAATATTGTGATTAAAAATAAATTTGGAGATGGCTGAAAAAGAAAATAGAGTGCGTATTGTTGTTATTGAGAGTAAAAGAACATAGAATTGAAAGTTAAATATCTGAAACTGTGACAAAACAGTGACAGTACGTACCATTTTTTATATAAGTCTGACTACGATATTGGCTTAAATCGCTGAAAATAAAACATAAATATTTCTTTGTGATTTATGATTGTAGTGATTAAGGATTGTTCGACTGGGAAATACACCAAGGTATAGATCTATATTAGTAAAATGTTTGTTCTACGAAATTGATACCATGGTGATGGTCTCCAAATAATTTAAAACGCTAACATTTCAATTCAAAGTTTTGTCTACAGTATTTGTAATTTTATTAAACTGTGTAATGAACGTTTTAAAATTGCTAAGACGTTATGCGCAAGTACTAAATTCTACATGTACTGAAAACTAACTCACTTCAAGAACGGAAGTATTGCCTAAAAACCATGAACAGATTTCCCGCCATTTTGTCTGTACGTGTATGTTGCCACAGAAACAAAACACATTTCATTTTAGACAAAGGGAGCCAGATGAAAAACACCAACATAAGCTTACTGAATGCCTAGAAAATATCATGAGGCACTACTCTAAATACTCCAATTTATACCACGCTTAAGTTTAATAACTTTTTTAAAGAGTATTTCATAATATCCCATATATCCCGTTTTCATTTTCTCGGTAATTTAAAAACAAATCGGAAATTTTCTATAATAAAGTAGTAGAATACGTAGAAAATATCTTCTCAAAACGGAAATTCGTTTGAGAAATTCCTTATCAATTAATATTTTCAATTGTTTTATTGCACATCAAACTGAATTATAGAACCATGAAAAAAAGTAACGGGTACAAATACACATACACACTTTCAATCTATATTTATTTTACAGACAAGTTGAAAAAGAAACTATTTACAAACAATAATATACGTTTCATATCATTCGTATTCAAATAAAAGGTCACTCTATTATGATAATTATTCAACATAAAATACACACGATCACAATGTGCATTTAAATCTGACTTTAGACAAATAAAAATTCAAAACAAGAATCCGAGCTATTCGTATATTGAGTGAGAATATAAAGCCTTTTGAATCCATATTTTGTAACTGACCTTAATAAATCTGCTAGGAAGAATAGAACACGATTCCGCTTCCTGTATTGCAGCAAAAGTCTTCCTCAGTGGAAATGAAGACAGAGAAACCGTTGTCACGGCAACCAGACCGACAACAAATCTAATTGAGAATCATTTGTCTAAGTTTTAAGGATTCAACATCAACTGCAGTTAAATAGGTCTTGTAGATGCTATTTAATATATTTTGAGCAATTTATGGTGATTTTGTATAAATACGTATAATTTCTATTTTGAATGAATATAAACATATAATACACACATAGGTATATATTTATTTATATTTGAACTATACACATTTTCAATTTATTCCATATTTTGCTGATTTTGTAAAAAAAAAATTCTTATTAATGTATAGTATATTTTTAGCATACATTTGCTAAATTAATTACCTTAATTAATTTTTTTAATTTAATTCATTCTTTTAATAATATATAAAACAAAAACATTTTGTTATATTATATATATATATATATATATAGTTAAAAAATCTCATCAAAAACTTAAGATTCAATCTAGAGGACAGAATTATATCTATAAATTAAGAGAAGAGAATAATGGTAATAAAAAAAGCCACCATTTCCTTTTCCAAAAAATTGTTTTCTGAAAGCATAGTTATGTAAAAAATATTTAATTAATTTATTACTTTCTATTACTAGCGTGCGTTAAATGATATGAAAATAATTTGTTGATTGCAAAAATTAGACAAGATTGTGTTATATTGTGTTGTTTCCTAATGCTTATTTGCAGATTGAAAACGTCAAACCCAAACACCCACCGCATAATTTTGAACTAAATTCAGGCTAAATATTCAAAGATGAAGTCAACACGTGAGCTGGTATATTGCTCTCAATTTTAGACCATAGAAAGGGCATAATCCCCTTCAACAAACTGAATGAATATAATCAGTCTGAACACATGGGGCTTAGAAAGGCTTAAGTATTGTACTTGATAGCAGCTTATAGTCTCAGCTACGAGCTCATTATAAGTTATAAAATTTAAAATAAGAAGCTAAAGTATATTGTTTGCTGTTTTTATCTACCGATGGAAATTAGTGATCAAAGCAAATGACATCCTAATTTTAAACCACGATAAGATCAGCACTAATGAAGGCATTTTCTTCCTTCATTGCTCACATCCAGAAACACAAAAACATTTTAACACAACAATCTTTAATGCGTCAAAGACTTTCTGATTTGGTTTAGTTTGTCACTCAACGATCATTTATTGCACATGAAGGATTAGACGTACAGTTTGAAGCAGACTTCGAACAACTAAAAACATGCATGCTCAAAGTGAGATACAAGCACGCAAACTTTTGAACCGAACGCAAAAGCGTCAAATTCTCGGCTACCTGTTCTGCTCAGTGGCCTTCTGAAGAACAGGATGGAACTACTTCCCATTAACCTTTTGAAACTCTTTACAGGATATACATAATTTTTTATTAACCAAACAATTTTGCTTAGATATTTGCGAAATTTTTTCAGTGGTCTAACTCTGTTCAAACGGGTCCTTTAGACAAAAATATCTTATTTATGATCCATGGTGAAGTGACAATTTCGGAATCCGAGTTGACACTTTTCCTCATTAATATGGTATGGCTAATGTCATATTAATGGAAAAAGATAAATAACAAAACACAGGGCACGCAAAGAATTTTGCACTGAATATATTACAGAATCATAGAAGAGAAACAATGTCAATACCACTTCCAGAACTCTTCTCTCCATGCCTCATCAACAAAGAGAAATTCGCTATTACAAAGCGTTATTGCTTGTTTGAAATACATTTGCAATACCCTATTTTGATAATTGGCCAAATGACGAGGTCGATATCTGATCTGGCACCTTCATCTCGACGCTCCACCAGTGAGAGAACTTTGTGATCACGAGTTATTTTACGCGGCTGCAGTTAAAGTTTGTGAACAGTGCGAATCTTTGATTGGATTAGATATAGAATTTATTACTCCACCCGGACACGAAAACGATACCTTTCCCAATTAAGCCACCACAGTCTACGAAGATTTAAAATGCATAGAGCCTAAAGGCACAACCTTGTCTGGCTAGGTATAAACCCTTTTACCATATAAACACTATTTCTTTTCTCTAACAAGTCATCGCTGTTCTCTTTTTAAGCACTTGTTTAGGAAAAAGCAAATCAGTGTCATCAATAATCAAAGCAATAATTCATTTTTCTCCAAATTTATGACGCAGTTGAGGTAAAATTGCTTCGTTTTAAATGCCGGTGAAGCATTTCTTATTTATATTTTGTATTTCTATACTGAGACATTTAAATAAATTATTTAGTATATTTGCACTGGTAACACATAAAGATTTTTCTTCAACAAACTTGTATATTGAATTTTTTTAACCTAATTGAATTAATAAATCATAAATTGATATGACTATTCATCACATTGCTATTAGAAACGCATTACTATTAGAATTACGTAATTTAATCAAAAGAATTTTCATCAAAAATAAAATATTCATTCACTAAGAAATAAAATTTCTTTAAAAATGGAAAAAGCGTAGTTATATCTCGGGATGAAGGAAGAATTCTTCGAAAAAAATTCTATTTACAACAATCTCTCAACCTTGTCTTTTCAAACACCAAGAAAAGTATTTTACCTTCTATAAACAACATTTTCTTTTTAAAAAGCCTTTCCGTTCCTTTTTTAGGAGGGTGGGGGTCTGTTCAAAATATATATAAATCTTTTGTCCAGCTCTTTTCAGAAAATTTGAAAAGCAAATTGCTGTATCCAACTGAGAATCCAAATCATGTGCAGACAAATCTCCAGAAAATCTAAACCACATTTTGATGAAAAGAAAACACGCAACAGTAGTTTTGAATTTTCATATTTTTTGATAATTGAAATCTAAATTGAATTCAAAGAAATATGCAATAATCCTTTGTAACTCGAATAGAATAATTTTCTCAGTTAAATAATTTATTTCATAGAAATAATATTATAATACGAGTTTAAATCATGAAATATGTTTAAGGCCATCTATTCTATTTTTAGTTGTAATTTTTCCATTTAAATTGTGCCATATAATACTGAGCTTTATAACAGAGCAATCAAATAAATTAATTAAATTTATAAAAATAATTTTGGATTATGAGTTTGATTCCTGAAATGTTATAGTAAAGGCCACCTATTTGATTTTAAATATTATTTTTTTATTTAAACTGTGCTATATAATTCCAAGCATTATAAGCGCATTCAAGTAGATTAATTAGTTTCACGAAAATAATATTGATTGTGAGTTTTATTCCTGAAGTGTTATACTTAAGGCCATCTAAGCTATTTTTAATTATTATTTTTTCCGCTTAAATTGTACCATGTAATACCAAGCAATATAAGTACAATCAAGTAGATATGATTTAAATAAATGAATAATAAAAACTTTTGGGATTTTAGAGAAAAATTTAGTTATATCTTTTACAGATTACCTATATTTTAAAATGAATTCATATTTTATAATCAGATAAAATTAAAATGCTTTTGTAGAATTTTTATAAAGGAATGCATAAATTAATATAAAATTAATGATTATAAATAAAGATCAAAACATTCAAAATTGATAGAAAGCCGTAGCTTGGTGGAAAAAAAGCTTACTCATCTAACAGTAGAGGGCTTAATACCTCATCCAGTCGCAGTACTTCCTGCTGAAAAGACCAATGTTTGTTAAATTTTACAAGGGTTTAAATATCCTATGGTGTACCATCTAGAAGAGGCCATAGCTTTAGATTTTCATCCTATCACTTAAAACTGATTCATGGCGTTGGGTGTTAGCCCTCAAATGACCGTTGAGTGATTAAGAAACAACCATATTTTCATCGACACTCGGTAGGTAGAACTAAACAATCGGAAACGTTGTTCAATAACTTAACCTATATTTCGATTATATGAATGTAATTTTGATTTTTGCTTCGTTTTTTTTTTTTTTGTTCTACATTCAACAGCAATCTACATCTTAAGGTTAAATCTAAATTACCACAAAATCATGTTCGAATTGCGAATTGAACTCACAAACTAATGAACTAAAAGTCAGAGCGTAACGGTTCTCAAGCTACTGATGTCAACTATATTGGCATGTAATTTTGAGAAATTCCTTTTGCAGACCAAATTACATCATATATGAGTACATTTTTGTTGTGTTGCATACAAAATCATACGAAAATGAAAAAAAAAACTATCCACATAATTTATTTTTGGGAATCAATATCGTTAAACTTATCAATCACACTTGTATTCAGAAATGCAATAAATTTTAGCAAATAGAGAATTAAGTAGGATATATATATATATATATATATATAAACTGGAAAAATTGAATATTTATATCAATAAAAGATATCTTTAAGCTTAAAAACATGTCTACCATCTGATCTGTAACAAACGCAATTTTTATAAACAGATAAGTATAAGCGAAAATATCTGTAAACTATTCAATTTCAAACGTGATATTAAAAACTGATTGGATTATAGTAAACGATCGCTTGATTAGACCTGGACCTACAGCTTAAAGTGGATTTTAAATCATTACAAACATATATATCCGAAGTGAGAATAGAGCCCATGAGTTGTGGGACTGATGACTAGAGTGTTAACGCCTTTGGAACGACAGAAGAGTCATAAATAACTAGTACACGACTAAATTTCTTTCCGAAATTCTTACAAAGAACTTTAAAAATATTGCTTCAACATGACAATCTATTTTCTCATTCAGCATCATTGAAATTGAGTTTATTGAACAAAACACATGAAAAAACGATAGACTATCCATCCTCTGCATCTGATATAGTTATGAGTGTCTTTTAGTAATTTTTTAACATAAAAAGGAGTTTATGTGGAAGTCTTTGTCAATCGAAACTTGAGATTGATTGCAATATAAAGGCATTTTTTATTCCTTCTAAGAATTGAATCATTTGTGCCATGTAATCTTTGTAAAAGTCGCCCACAAAAGTATATTGATGTTGGAAGAAATTACTGTGAACTGTCGCAAAAATAATTTTGATAAATATAGCTTTATAAAACTAGGCATACCTTAAAAATTTCGCAATAACTCTCATGAGGATTTGGTGGCATTACTGATTATAACATCATTTTCACTGTCGGAAGGTAATGAAATTGAATACCGGATCGTCATCCCTAATGATGACAAAGTCACATTAAATAGGCCGTGGTCACAATACCCTCCAAGTGAAATAATACCTGTGGAAGTCGTTCTTCGGCTTGATCCCTGCTTCCAAACAACGAAGACTCTCACCTAGCTGATTCTATTTAACAGGTAAAACTCAATTCAGTTCAAAGTACAGTACTTCCGTATAATGGTACAAACCATTGGGAGAAAAACAAAGTTTATGTGAAGATTTCTAAGACTTAAATGTAATCTCTGAAATCCATATAACTGATGGAGTTAACTCAGTTAGATAAAATCTATGAAGTGATTGCATATCTAGAAAATCAATTTGATGTTTACTCTGCATATGAGTCATAGCTACGCATAATAATTAAATAACAACATGTAATTATGTAATTATTGGCCATATATTATATATAATGGCCATGAAATATTTAAGGCTATTATATGCTCATTACATTAAAGCATATTTGATGTGCAATAGTTTTTTTTATTCTTTTCCAATGATGATTGATGTTCATATTTTCAAGTATGTCTTGTTTCCAAAATATTAGGCATAACTGCATTTGGATTGCCGAGACGACAGGATCCTGTTCATCAAAGTAGAAGGTTCTGGATTCGATCTCAGCAAACTTTATATGTGAGTTTCTTCTTTCTATATATATTCCGAAAACCAACAGGGAAAAACCGGGACTTCTTTACATAGTTATGTTTGTTTTCTACCTGCACAACAAGTGATAGGTGTATGCGTTCTTTAATTTTCCTTGTTTCGTTCTTTATTGCACCTGAATAAGATGCATTAATTCTGCAAAATAATAATATAAAATAAATGAGGACACAATATGTTTTAGGTCTGTTACGAGGACCTGCGCATGGATTAAAGAAGTATGTTATTTATTTTTTTTTTTTTAGCTTTTTCCACGATAGTTACGATTGGTTAATGAATTTATGGGAATCACCTTGAAGCTCCTAAATTTAATACCTTTTTTAGTTTGCTTTTATGAGAATGATACTTAGATGAAACATTTACCAAAATTTACTGAAGCTAAAAAATAAGTAAGAAACGAAGTATACAATTTACGTGATCATATCGCAGATAAATTCTTTAGGTAAATCATAATCAGTATATTTCCTCCTTTGCCCTCACTCAGAAAATATTTGTTGAATAATTTTTTCGGCATTAGTAGTGGAAATACTAAATTAACACACTATACATTCTTTTTTAATGAAAAAATAAAATTTTCATTTTATAATTTTGTAAAAAAAATTCATTATTCATTGAATGAATGTCTTTTATTCTTCAAATAAATTGTTCTTTTTGAGTGGAAGATACGAGGGTCACTCTGAAATTTTTGAGATACAACTAAGTTTTTAAAGTTATACCTACCAAATTTTAGATGTGTTCAAAGTAGTCTCCTCCAGCATCAAGGCACTTTTGTATACGAATTTTCCACAGATTGAATGCCTCAAGCCATTCATTTCTTAGAATAGATGGAAAAAATGCATTTATAGCCACATCAATCTCTTCTTTTGAATGAAAATGACGTCCACGTAAGTTCTTTTTTAGATTAAAGAACAACCAAAAGTCGCACATAGCTAGATCAGGTGAATACGGTGGATGTTCGATCACTTTAATTTGTTTTTGTTTAAGAAACTCAACTGTTAATTCGGTTGTATGTGAAGATGCATTGTCATGGTGAAGCATTAGTCCCCTGACATTCAGTTCTTGTAGAATTTCTGGAAGACATTTAGTGGTATACCAGTTTGCTGTTACTGTCTTCTGTCCTTCCAACTTGATGGCTTTGACCAATCCCGTACTTCTGAAGAAAACGACATACATCACTTTTTTCAGTGCGCGTTGTTTTTTCACGATTGTCGGCGTGGGATCATCTTCAAAGACCCATACTTTGCTTTCTTGATGTGTTGGAACGTCAAAAAACAGTATGTACGTTTCATCACCTGTTACAATTTTAGAAATGATGCGGTGGCCACCATCATTTAGCAATTTAAGAGATTCTTTACTGATTCTGACACGCTCCTCTTTTTGGTGCTCAGTTTGATTATGGGGAACCCAACGGCAAATTGCTTTTTTCATATGTAATTCTTTATGAATTATTTTGTGTATGGCTGCGGATCCATTGTAAAGTTCCTTCTGTATCATTTGATAGGTACAGCGATTATCATCCATTAACATTTTTCGTATGGCAGACACATTATCCGGGATTACTGCCGACGGCGGCCTTCCTGTGTGTTCTCCATCCTGAAGAAAATCGCTACCTATTCTAAATTTTCTAAGCCATCTGAATACAGTAGCACGAGCTGGAGATTCATCACCAAATGCTAATTGCAACCGTTGAACGTATTCTTCTTGACTTAATCCTGCTTCAAAATCGTAGAAAATCATAGCTCGAAAACGTTCTCGCGTCAACTCCATTTTCTCTTCTGTTTAAAATTTATTCTTCGCTAAAGAAGTTGAAGTTAGTCAATAAAAAATCGTCTTCTGGGTTAAAATACTTTGTACTTTAAAATTAAACCGTTATTTTTATTTTGTAAATTCTCGTCTGCGCGTATCTCAAAAATTTCAGAGTAACCCTCGTATATTTAATCCATTCATAATATATTATGTAAATAATTAATAGAAAATTATTTGATATTCAAATTTTCTTCATTTTTAAAATAATCGTAGTGTACATTTTTATAGTTTGTAACCTATATGTAATCATCATTTCACATGTTTACGATTATAAATACATTATAAAGTTCATTATATACTATATAAAGCAATAAAAAATATATAATTTTAAATTGTTTTCAAAATATTGAAAATATCAAAAAAAAAAAAATTTTTTTTCTTATGAAATATTGAATACGAATACAAATATTACTTAATAATTATGTTATGAAATATATTATACAATATGTGTCGGAAGTAAAAACTTTTTTATATATGCTTAATCTGAAAGTTAAATTTGAAATACTTTTCGTGATCCATTCATAAATATATTTTTTAAATGAATTTACACAAATTAACTTATTTCAAAACAATGAAATTTTTTTCAAAACTTATGACTTGCATTAACAATTACTCTAGTTTTAGTCTAAAATTTTATTTTTATTAAATCAAAATTCTAAATTATTTTTCATTTAATCGTAATTTTAATTAAATCATTCATATAATCCCATGAAATTCAATGCTACCCTTTTTATGACTAATTTAAAAATGATTTAATTTAATCAGAAGGAATAGAGAGAGAGAGAGAGGCTTATTACGATGCACCTTCTTGAAACCAAAACAAAAAAGTTTAACAAACTAGTTTACACGTAAATTTATTCCTGCTTAATCCTAATTGTAATTCATCTCACCAAATGTTTTGTGAAAGAAATAATGTAGGAATATCTATATATAAATAAAATCCTTTTTTGTTTGCTTGCCGAATTTTTGTCTAGAATTAAGAAAGACTGCATAGAATGGTTTTATTTACAAATTATGTGCGATCACATCTTTAATGATTAATTTAAACTGCATTTGACACTAACTTGAACAAGTTTTACAGTTGCTTATCCCCCGAAATAATTAATTTAAGCATTGTAACATTCCATTTCAGAACTTAATCCGGTACAAGAAGGGATGAAAATTATCCCTAACCCCTTTTACCAATGTCCTGTGTTTGCAATTGCTGCATACCTATGTATACGATATCAGATTCCTCTTTAATTTAATATTTAAACGTAGTTTCAAATGCAGAGTGCTTCAAAAAAATACCGACACACTTTTAACCGGATTGAAACCTTATTTCCCGTGCTATAAGTTTCAATTTTGGGGAGAAAGCAAGGATATCTTTCTTCAAAAGATGGCAGCAAAATTGTCGACTTATTGAACCTTCCAGCTTTGAAGGTAACATAACAGGTGAACTGTACCTAACAATGCTAGCTAATTATATATTCCCTGACATTCGTATATTATTCGGTAATGACAAGTTTTATTTCACCGCCGCACTAAAATCGCTATGCATGAATTCACTTGGATCAAAATTGGTTTTGCCAGTGGTTAAGGGGGGGGGGACAATCGAGTTTCCTCCACGATCTAAAGACCTAAACCAAAAGATTTCTTCTTATGGGGAAAAGTAAAAGATAAAGAGTACAAACGTAAGCAACACACCTTAGGTGCACTTAGGAATGAGATTTAAGTTACAAGCGTAGAAATTCCATTGGACAAGTTGGTATGATGAAGTTGGAGGTGACTCGTATTCAGAATGTATTGATGCTGCAGTCTGTCATTTTGAACAGTTATCACATTTGAATGAGATATGCATTCATATTTCAAATTGGACTACAAACTTCCCCTTTCCAACAATTGAAACTTGTACAATGGAACATAAATATTATAAAATGGTTCAAAAAGGGATATTATAAGATATTTTTTGACGCAACTATGTATACACATAGAAATTTTGACGTTACTTTAATGAATATGCTTACATTTTTCCCAATACACCCCACCAGTCGGAAATGTATTAGAAATCATCACAACTTCAATATTTAATGATTTTATAGAAAATTTTCATTCCCTACCTTGACCTATTTTTAGCTGATACAAACATAATGCCTTTGTTTAGAATTAAATTAAATCAACGTTTTGAATAAAATTAAATATACAGTAAATACCATTCATAAACAGCAGGCATTTTTATTTTTATCCATCGCAAGACATTTTTTAAAATTAAAAAGACGTATAGTACGCAAATATCTACCTATACTCTCAAAGAACATAATTGTACTTCTTTTTATCTCATACTCTGGTATTAATATTCGTTTCTAGCTGCACAGAATTAAAAGAAACTTACATGTTGCGTTCTAATATAAACTTATATATCACACACACACACACACACACACACACACACACACATATATATATA
>JAPDSC010109239.1:187053-203658 GCA_026290005.1 Latrodectus geometricus
TATATATAAATCAATACAAATACAATAAATATATTAAAAATATATATTAACAATAAATATACAAAAAAATACAATCTACTTTAACATTTTTTATATTTATTATTATTAAAATTTTAATGATTTGAAAATGGAAAATTTGTAGATAATTTTTTCCTCAATGAAAAAGTCGTAAAACACAACTCTAATATATGAACATATAGTACATATATATGTCCGTAAAAGTGTATATACTATACGCTTGATTTGCTAGTAGTTATGAATTTGCTAGTAGTTTTATGAAGTTTTATCAATTTAAAAGGATTGTGGAGAATGCACAGAAAATCAATGTTACAAATTCAGTATCTGCTGCATCTAAAGCTGTGAAATTAAAACAAACTTTCGCATCTTGCCATATTGAGGCTAAAAGTTGTTTCTTTTATCGAACTAGCGAGAGAGAGAGGAAACAAGAGGCTTTTAAAATCCTCCGTTTAAGTAGCGGGCGTTGTCGCGCGTTAAAGATGAACTCTTCGAAATGTCAGATGCAACCAGGTTGCCCGGCGTCTTCGGATTAGAGGCGAGTCTTTCTGCAAAAGAAAAATATGCCGTCTCTTTCATTGAGCCTTGTTTTCAATCCTATTTATAGATCCCCCAGCTTTTTCAATGAAAAAAATGCAGCTCGAGTGGAAAAAAAAAAGAGAAAGAGTAGACTCGTACCTCTTTTTTTCTTGCTACAATAGTAAAGATTATCTTTGGCTTTTCTCCAGAGCTAGAAGTGTCTCTTACCTTTTGAAAAGCTATGAACTTTAACCCAAACAAAACTGGTTTTTACTTTTGAAATGATGTTAATTTGTTGTAACATTAGATTAACTTTTTATAAGGAATAAATACAATGCAAGATATTTTCAAAAAGAAAAAAAAAATACCCTGCAGTCTTTTCAAATGTGAAGGCTTATTTTTAATCGTTATAGACTCAGGTTCAACACAAATATAAAGTCAAAGACTTGTACAATCCATATTTTTACATTCTATAAAAAGCCACGTATAGTTAGTTCCTAAAATTAAAAAATTTTTATTGAAAGTTTAAATAAATTTCACTCCAAATCCTTAAAAATTTAATTAAAATAATTTACATATTCTATTGACATTAAGGTCTATCATGATCATGATTTGATTATTTGACATTATCATGATTTTAAAATAATTTTTAATTATTTTAAAATCATGATATAAAGTTTTAATTTTTAAAATCGGATAGCATGCATATACGACTACACACGAAGTCAAAAGTTTAGCACAAGTTAGGCGAAGCTTGAAGAAACGTGCAGTGGATGCGTTTTTTTCTGGTTCTAAGAAATCATTTGGATGCAAGTAAATGTCTATCATTTTCTATAAAAAAGGAGTTAATATATCGCTTCAGAAATAAATAAGAAAATAAATGCAATTTCTATGGGGCTGAATACCGACCCCATCCTGATTTCTAAGTTTAAATAAACTCAATATTTTAACTGCTGTTGCCACACCTTTTAACTTTTAGATTATTTCTTACACTGGAGAAATTTCTCCTATTTCTTCTCTAACAATCTGTGTGTATGATTCGCTCAATAAAATGGTTCAATAAATAAAATTTTAATAGGTACTATGGATTGGCTAAACGTTAATATTCAATAGATTGAAATTATTATGGAAATAAAAACACTTATCCGTAAAATACAGTTTTGGTCTCCATTTGAGAGAAACAGAAAAAATTACAATAAACTTCCTAATAAGAGGTAAAACAATAACTGCAATAACGAAGAAAATATATATCTAAAATGCACTTCGAAAATAATCTGTTTCTTTCATTTAAACTCTCTAGTAAGAAATATATTCTATTTTTAAAACACGTAAAGCCGCATTTTTTAAATAATTAAATAATAAATTTAACTAGAATTTTCGCAGGATTATTGTTCTTGAAGGTGTATCGGATTCTTTCATCATCTCCGGTTTTTCGCTCTTAGCAATGATGTGGGTCCAATTAGTATCCATTCATACATTATCGTACAAAACAGAGCTGTGGTTTCAGGTGTTACAAAAACATATACCTTATGGCATAACTTTACGAGATTTTTTTATTTCGAGTGCCAACCAGGCTGGCAGCAGAATGTGCGCTGCTCCACTTTTTCAACTGAACCGTAATTTAGTGTGGAATCCGACTTCTTCAGTATACACATGTCATAGGTACCCGTTCATAGGGTAGGCATCCATTCATACAAGGAAAGGACCAAGACAGAAGAGGGAGAGAGAGAGAAAGTACATTCATCCCCTAAAAGGGATTCAAACCCAAGACCTTCTTGTTCGCAGTCAGGCATGTTGATAACTAGACTGGGTGGGCGGGAACTCTACTGTTAAAATTGATTAATATATTTTTTAAAAAAAGAATGATAATAATTTATAGCGCAAACTTGATTTGGAAAGTAATGTTTTGTTATATTTGACAATGATAATGTAATATCAAGTAATTATTTGGCACGTAATGTTTGTAATGTAAAGTAATGGAAAGTAAGTTGATCTAGTAATCCTAGCTTTCCTACCAATCCTCCTCCTCTACAAAATATCGTTAATTAATAAGCTTTTCCCATTGTTTAGTTTCCGAGATAGGATTTTTAGGTTATGAAAGGTTAAGTTATAAATGCATAAGGATTATGACAGATCGTTCCATCTTGGGCTCATTGAGGTCTTAATGATAGAGCATTACACTTCGGAGCAAAAAATTCTGGGTTCGATACCAGCCACTACTAAACAAGGGAAATATATGGTACACTTCCACCCGATGCATGCACTTCTATCTGGGTAAGAGCTTTATATGAATTTTCCCTCTTGTGACACGTGGATGGCCTCATGAAGTATGAAAAGTTCTCCCGGAAAGCAATTAGGATTGAAACGTTAAATTCTTTAGAACAATCTTAGACTGTTTGGGAGTCCCTAATGCAATGTCGAAATTGTTCAATCTCATAGCTCATTTCTTTCAATACCCTTTTCATGCCATGAATTATCATCGTTTCAATATAAGAAATTGAGATAGGGCATAACTAGGTAAATTAAACACAAATACATATAATATATTCGTTGCCAGTATCTTGTTCTTTTTCAGAACATATTCCTTTAACAAATGTGTGAGATATACCTCCCTTCTGGTGTAGAATTCAAAATGTAACTGGCACTAAAAGCATTGTGAATGTAGTCAAGGAACGTCGAATATTACAAATAATGCCATCTCGCGCCACAATTTTCTACAAATTAGAAATGAGTGTGTTATGGCCTTTTTGGGGCTTTTTTGGATGAACTCCTTTATAGATCAGATGTACAAAATTAAGCATTATTGAACATTGACATAGGGAGGGTGACCGCATTCTCCCTCATTAGATGGCTGGAGTTCCTTGGGTTGCAGAGGTGTCCACATTAATTTGTGATGTCCAAAGTCTTTCCGCTGGTGTAGCGTGGATGTAGAAAGGAGGGTGCAATCTCATGTTTGATCTCGTCACTTGACTGTGGTTCAAAATTTTGAGACACTTGGTGATGGGCGAGTATTTAAATTTAAGGTACAGTCTTCATGGCTCGCCTTCACCTCTATGTATTTATGTACGTATCAATCAAACGTGATGCAGAAGTCTGGTCGTTACAGCTTTTTAAACACACGGACTTCTCTTTGTGTAATAATAAAACTTATTTTAATAACTGGCCGTTTTAATGATGTTCTCCAGAATATGGGAGACTACAAAATGCATTTTTATACACATTAAGTTGAAGGAAAAGATATCTATAACATTTTCGTTAGATTGTTGTTGTGATCGGTATCTCGTAAATTATCAACCGAACAATTTAAGATTTAATCTTGTTAGAAAGGTGACGTTTCGCACTAGACACACTTCGTTGAGTTTTTTATGAAAGCCAAAGTGTGAAAAAATAGAAGTCAATAAAGAGAAAATTTTATAAGATTTTATAGAAAGTACAGATTCTCTTAAAGGTAAAAATACAAACTAGGTGATTGAAATTGTGAATCGTGTTCTCTCTCTTGCGTTGTCTCGATACTGTAACAGTTCATGCAATTTTGGTTCTGTTGATTCCGTTTAGGTATTTTTGGTACTAAAGATGCGCCTCACAAGGGTGCAACGCCGTCTAAAATGTCGGTAAAATATCAGAAATGATCAAAGTTAGACCGCATGTTTGAAGTCGAAGCATTAAAAAGATCGACATTATCAAGTTTTAAGTCTTATTCACAAAACGAATCAGAAGCAATTTTCATGAAGTTAACGCAAAAATAATGGATTTCTTTTTCCTAAAACTTAACCTAAACCTAAAAAACATAAGAAGACAGATAGCTTTACTCAACCTAAAAAATATATGAAGACATAGATAGATTTGTGTGTCTGCGAGCATGAGAAATATAATCCAATATTCCTAAATAAGCACATAAATATGTTTTGATTTATTACACTTAACAACAATAAAGTTTCAAGAGCAATGATTCCCGGAATATCTCCTAAAAAAGCAAATTACTTCAAAAATTTGCTCTATTAGATAATATTTCAGTCTAAAATTTCATATTAGCGTTGATGGATTTATAATAAATACATTTATTATTAAGATTAAAAAATACTACCTTTAATAAAAAAACTGCATTCTGCTCTAATATTTTATTAGTAAGGGTTGAAAACGTCAGCCCTTATAAAAAAGAATATATTTTGGGTTAAACCTTCATTTTGATAAAAGTAATTATAATTCATTTGTCTCCTCTAATATGGCATGATAGTTTAGAAAGTAGCATAAGCTTCAGCAGCTACTTTCAACTATGATTTTTGCTCAATATTACCCAACATTTTACTCGTATACGTCTGACTTCACATCATTTCTTGCCAATGAAGTATCTCAAATATGTTGTAAGTGCATTAAATTCTAATGATGTCAGGATTCGAACCAAATTCCTTAGGGGCAGTAAGGGAAAAATGTATTCAATTTAAAGGTCTGAGCATCATAATTATAAAAACATAGTGATGAATTAAGTAAAAATAAAATAAAATACATTTTTATTTTCTCTCAGGATTAACTAACAAAAATAAATTTATAAGCAAGATTATAATATTTATGATTTGAAAGTATTTTTTTCTTACATATCTTTTAAGTCCAAAACATATATTAATTAAAAATTATAAATTTCTTTCAAATTGTATATAAACAAGGCGAACATCATTAAATCATGCCTCAATAATAAATTTTAATTACTCCGCCTCTTTCAAAAAAAGTTAATTATTTCTTCAAGATAAATATACATATTTCTATTTACATCCAATCTATTTGCATATATTTGAATCGAAAAAACTAATTATTTTTTATTTCATACATGTTAAAATAAATTTCAAAAATAATTTCGTTTTGCTATTGTATATACTTTAAATTAAAGCAATCTGAGTTTATATATATACATTATGCTTTTCCTTAATCCCATTTCTTTTATGTATTTTTGTAGGGCACAAAAAGCCTCATTAATTCTAAGTTTATTCGTAAATTTCATTCCCTATGCATTTCTTTTATTCTATATTTAATTTTTATTATTAAAGACGTAACTTTTATCAACCAAAATTCATTCAAACACTGTGACATTATTTAAATATATTAATTACATTTTCCAATTTGTTTGCATTATTAATTACATTTGCAAAGCAGAATCTAAAAAATCTCGATAATTTTCTTGGAAATACAGACTTTTAATTAAATTAAACGTATGATATGCAAAAAAATACAAAAACACATAATTGGAAATTACAAAATGAAGTTACATTAATTAAAAAATAATTAGAGAACTCATAAATTGTAAGTAATTTACTTATAATAGAAACGGTGATAATTGTCATAGGAAGAGCTTGTATAAAAACAAACCATAAATTATTGTTTTGATAACTAGTGTGCCAGCCTTTTCAGTTTTGAGAAATGAATGCATAGTTTTCGGGCGAAAGATATAATTTAGAAAGATAACTGTGTTTATTACTTACTAAGCATAAAACAAAATTTTGCTTAGCACAATGAAATAACATCTTACGTGTGGTTTATAAGTGAATGAAGTATATATATTGAACTCTTGCACAATATATATATATATATATATATATATTGCAAGTATTATCTTTTCTTACGAATTCCAATAATTTTCCTATTAGCAGCGTAAAAGAAAGATAAATATATAACAAATTAATGCCAATATTGGATGAAATATTATATTTTCTAATCGGAGAAAAAACCGTTATTTGCTTTGTAAAATATTTTACAGAGGAAATGTAGAAAGAAAGGGTGACGTGATACTTATACATTTATAACCATTTGAAATGGTTGTTTGTTTCTTTCAGATATAGTTTAATGTCTATAACACTTTTGTATATTAGTCTGCTTTTAATATTTTATTCAGTTACATAGCATCCAATTTCCTATAAAACTTTTCATAGACTGGGCTGTATTCATGTGTCACAAAGGTGGAAACTCGGAAAACTCCCAAGCATGCACAACAAAAGGCATGCATATATTATGCAAAAGTACAGTGTTATTCACTATAGATCAGCAGTGGTTGAGATCGAACTCGAAACTTTATGCTCCGAGTACCATTGTCCTACAACTAGTCCACGATATATATATTAATCAATTAAAATGTATATCAATCAACTCTTGTCAGTATATACTCTTGTATTCAATTTTTAAAAAACTTCATATATTTTTAAAAATTTACTAAACTTGATACACTTTTCTAAATTGAGTTTATTTGATTTGTTTTCAGAATTCCAGATAAATAGCAAATTATTTCATTTTCGTTAATATAACCTGATTTCTGTTAATTATTTGGTGATGAGTTGTAGTAATTTAATTAGAGAAGATCAGTTGCTAGGTACATTATACTTTTGATAAAACAGTAAAAATGTAAGAACATTTTAGTTAAATTTTTCATTATATTTAGAGCGAAATTAATAGCATTTTACTATCTATTAATAATATTTTATATGAATTTATTGAGCTGTAATCCATTGATGTGATTTCAAATTTAGACTGCTTATCTTTTGTTACAGATTGAATTCTTATTAATTCTACGTCGCGAAACATTCATGTTAAAATTTTTATACATAATCTTTATCAACTCATAAAAATATATGTTTTAGTAGTAAAAAATTTTGAAGTATTTTCAAATAAAAAAAACCAATTGTCAAATTTATCACATAATTATTCTTTTTAATAGAAGAACTCATTTAATGAAATTTTTTTTCTCATTATTTCCTAAAATTCAATTTTTTACCTTTACTGCACATCAGCAGGACAAAACCGGCAGCTTTCATGGACAATAGCTTTGATTAGAAAACACGAACTTATATAGATTTCGAGGAAAATTTGTGATTTGTAAAAGAAGTATAGATGCCATTTGCTTAATTTTGTTCAAAATGACATCTTGCAAAACAAAGTGATGTCGGGTATAAAACAGGTAAAAATAAATTAAATGAATTGTGGAACACTTAAAAATTTTCTTTAATTAAATATTAAAATGATTAGTTAAAGATTTTAGTTTTTCAAACATTGAAGTTTCAACATCTACGTTCTATGGTTATCCCCTTCTAATTCAATTGGTGCAGAGATTTACTGTGGTGACAAATTAAAAAATATTAAAGGTGCTATTATTAAATGGATAAAAAAAGCATATGAATAAAGCCTGTCTTGAATCTTTTGGACAGCGGCACGCTAAAAGCATAATTTACAAGTTTTCTATTGCTTCTGAAATTTTTAGATGCCCAAGACAGAAGATACAAATAGTTGTGGAATTCATCACCAGGCACTATTATTCAGAAAACAACTTCATGCTATGAGACTTATTCAGTAAGATCCTGTATGTAGATAATACCATAAGAGCGAGGAAATGGTGCTACATATTGTATATGAATGCGATGCCTTTACGATTATTCAATTGACAATTTTAAGTACTCTTAATACTAAAAACTAATTACATCTCAGATTATCTCCATTTCTTTAATGTGAACTGCCAATGCCTGAAATTTAGCACCACCAAGGATGCACATGTGATTTAAGAAACTTCATGTATGCGAGTAACAGTAGTTAGTAACGAAAATGAGAACTTTCTAATCAAAAACGGTATCACACTATGCCCCAAGAAATACTAGCTGTAACCTCAAACACACTTTAAAAAATATGATTGAAAAATATAAAAAATTATTATGATTTGATTAATTTATCTAATGGAAAATCATGGAAAAACAATCATGATAAATTGGTAACATACCAAGAAAAGATGCTGTAGCAAATTTTTGACTCCTAACTGTATGCACTGTTTAGTAAAACATCTATTCAACATGAAATTATAGTCTTTCCAAGCGCGTCCTATTTGTAATATTATTTATATGGATTGATTTCCAAAACAATTATATGAACCTCAGATCCATAAGAGATCTATTTGACTTCATAACCGAAGAGAAAAGCCCTAATAAATAGAGTTAGCTTATTTTGGATCTTGGTACGAAATGCTTTGAATGAAAAGTTAAATGCCCTTAACTTTAAATCCAATTTTAAAGATACGTGTTATGACCCATATCCAATAAGCGATTTATTAAAAAAAAGTGCAAACATGTTATTGTTGTTGTTGCTGTTGCATGCTTCCGTGGTCAGCAGGTGCAAACATGTTCGCAATAGTAGAAGAAAATAATATTTGTTTTATGAAATTGGTAAATATTGTTATTGTTTCAAAACGATTTAAATCCTTATAACGAAACTCCAGTGACGTGCATATCTTTTCCGTACTTCAAGTGATTATCCAGGGTTTATAATTTGTTTATTTTAAGGAAAGGAAATACATACCTTCATCCATTCTTGAATCAGTGTTGGTAATATGTCCAGTCATTTAAATTAATTCCCTCATAGAATAACATTTTGCAGTAAGTTCAAATCAGCGTTTGTTTTAAAATAATTACGAACACTGTAATCAAAATTTTCTGATGAAACTATGTTCACAATAAGCTTAAAAAAAAGATCTTAATATTAAATGCATTCCCTTTACATAAAACTCAGATTCAAATTTAAAGTCAAATAGAAATTACGGGGACAAACTAAAAACATTTACAAATACTAAAATAAATACAAAAAAAATTTACAACTTTTTTAAAAATAATTGACATATATATGCTACTATAATTAATCATAAGTTTTAGTTTCGTAGAATTTAACTTTTTTTACATAGTTTCTTGACTGCAAAATTAATTTTTTTATGAAAAATGTCCTATTTTTTATATTATTTAGGCATAAATGCACTAAAGCAACAATTTATGCCTCCAACTTTTAGTTTCCTTAAGGTTGATAAATATCAAAGATATACAGTAATTAAATACAAAATAAAAATGATGTATTTATTGTTATTCAATATGAAACTCTTCCATAAATTATTAATGAATTAAGAACTATTAAATGTAATAACCTTAATCGATAGTACTAAACTATTTATATATTCAAATTTTGTGCCAATGTTCATGAAAAACCACTCTAATTACATAATTCAAATTAAAATTTGAACCTTAAAATTTAAGGTAATCTTACCTCAAAAGGAGCTAAAAATCTTATCTAATAATTATAAATGCTTTAAAGTATTAAACATTTATGAAATTTAGGGTTAATTTAAAAAGATACATGAGCTTTTATCATTACAAAATAACAGTTTATCAACTTATTTAGATTATTTGTGAGAAATTGAGAATGTTAGTAGAATGTTTGTAAAAAAGAAAGTCCATTTAACATTGACGTCATATATGTCTATATGACGTCAAGAATTAAAAAGTAGTTTCTAACAAATTTGTCCAAAAGCATGACTTAATATACGTCCTTTAATAACATCTGAACTGACTATATTTGACGTACTCTTCACCGACTGTCACCATTTTTCATTGAGCATTGTTCTCAAATGGACCTTTAGAAACATAAGACACACTTTTCAGCAAACTTTCTGGCATGCGTGCAGCCAATTGTGCATTATGGCGATAAAAATCACTAAAATCGGAATGGCGATAAAATATGACCTTCTGGTCTTCCCTTTTCCTTTGAAAATTTTTTTTAACGGAACTGGTCATGGGGTTTCAGAAACGTAGCCAAAATTTATCGATCTACCCAATCTAAATGAGTGGCAATTTGTATCTCTTAAGGAAAAGAGAATGTTTTTTCCCAAGAAATAAATCCTTTGCGTAAAAGATACTTTGTATGCCTTTCAGGGTGTTTGAAATATTATTTGCAACACGTAAATCTGTTATCTCCATAGTTGCTAAAGGCTTTTAAAATAGGTAATTAAAAAGTAGCTAAGGCGTATTACAGCGAGTTTCTTTTTACTTAAATAGTCGCTCACGATTCAGCATTGGTGGTTGGTAGGATTTATTAAGCCCCGAAGACTGGCACATTAGTCATCGTGTGAACTGGGTATTTGATGGAAGCGATAAAAGAGTCAAATATTTTTTTAAGAATAGTGAATCCGACCATTCAAATTTAAATTGTGGTTCACCGTGTATCAGAATTTGAAGCAACGATTTTTCTGATAACGTCAAATAAGTGATTTTTACTTCATTACATAATAACTTGGTAGAATAATTATGTTCAAGAAAGTGGTTGGAGCTTAGATTTCATGGTCACATATTATCCATATTAATTAGTCAAAATTAAATAAATAATTGTTAAAATAAACTCATCTATTTAAGATATTTTAAGTAGGCATAGAATTTTCCATCTAATGTTTATAATAATTAAAAAAGTGTTTATAATTATTAAACTGCTTAAGCATGTTTATTCTAAAAAACTATTTCATACATGACAGTATGAAAACTCCAAACCAGTCAGGACACATTGTAAGTAAAGGACTACGCCATATAATTTATCCTTATGTTACCCAATTTCTACTTGGTTTGGTAAATAAATAGACCTAATTAGAGCCTCTTAGCATAAAAGTTTGATAGCTGTGCATGAATCAGCTTTCCGTTTAGGTATATAATTGCAAAATGAAGATAAAGGTACCAAATGAATATCTTGAAGATTCTTTGGTAACATGTTAGATTATATTTTAAATATTAGATTTGGGAAAAAAAATAAATCCATATTTTTTTGATAGATTAGTTGTGATCGTTATCTCGTAAAGTATTGATCAAACAATTTCAGATTTATCCTTGTTAGAAAGGTGCCATGTTGTGCTAAGATATTTCGTTTGATGTTTTTTGTATGGCCCATTCAGTTGTGAGTTACAGGGTATTAAAATGGAAGTCAACCAAGAGAAAATTCAGAACATTTTACAATATATAGGTGAAAAGAAAAGCCAGAGGGCTAAAATTGTCAATGATGTTGATTGTCCGATATTGTAACAACCTGTTACGTGCAATTTTGATTTCGTCGATTCCATTGAAGTATTTTTGATGTTAAGCATGTACTTTGCAAGGGTGCAACGTCATCAAAAATCAGAAATGATAGAAGTTGACTGCCTAATAGCAGTCGTAGCATCAGGTAAAAAATAAAAATTGGCCTTAAAACAGCTTTAAACCTTTTTCACAAAGTGAATCCGAAACAAGTTACATAAAATTCACGTGAAAATGATAGATTTCTTTTTACCCAACCTAGTATTATTATCACATAGATCAATACTACTTATACTCTGATACATAAATGCAAACTGATCTGGATAACTGGTTCGAATGCATCAAATGAAATATTCTTGAAAATTGAGTTGGAAATCTTCATCCACAGAGATCTTCTTTGTGATGTATAATTCCAAAATAGCAGTTTCTGTGTTCACTGTGTCTCTTAAAAGTAACTGAAAACTCCATAGCATCGACTTAGACAAGAGTCTTCTTATAGTTCAAACTGATTTAAACTCCAGGCGTTCAATTATAGCCCATATTGACCTTTACTGAAAGTTATTGATTTATGTGTCTTTATTCATAAATAACCATGATTTATAGTTTGATCATGATCTATTAGATCTATTGCAAAATGATTTTTCAGTTATTTCATGCGTCATTTAAAAGCAGTGAAAATTCTAAGGCATTATTTTATTATCATAAAAGAAATGTAGTGAAATGTAGATCTACTTCCTCCCGTTGCACCCAGAATAATGCTAAATGATCTAAAGTTTTGGCTTTATGAAAAGGAAATGGACGTGAACTATTTGAGTCATTGCCCTGCACTGACTCAAATGACAAAATGACCACAAGTGTCCCGACTTCTGTCGTGACACTTGTGGGAAAAATAATTGAGAACTCAGCTAAAGGTGGGTTGATTTATAGTAATTTTGTTTTGTAATTTGAATCCATGCTACTTTTTTTCTTTGTTTTAGTTTTAATATTTGTTATTTTGACCACAGTTGTCTTCTAATCTATCATTAGAAATAAAAAATATAAAAAGAAATAAATAAACAAATGAATATAACTTATATTTTTGGTATACAAACATAATATGCTTATTCATGTAGCCAGGACATTAACTGAAAATATTTGAATATTCCGTAAAAGCTTTTTAGATGGGTCTCTTAATCCTCATCCACATATTAATATGACTTTCAACATGCAGAATGATATATAATTTTAGTACCCAATATATTATACGAAAATGATTGAAAATTTTAATACAGCATCGCATTATGAACTTTACAAATATATTTATAAATAAATGCTGCTAAGAGCCTTAGTGCGCAAAATTGTAATTCAAGTACCTAGTCTATGAAAATAATTGAAAATTCCTCGTTAACCTTTCCATATGAAAATACCACCTCAGTTTTCTCTAGATGAGAGTTTGATATTAGTTTAGCATGAACTCTAGATCTTTGTCCGAGTAACAATAAATTTAAATTTCAGTTTTTAAATTAAACTTTGCAGTTTAAATACCTATAGCAGTCTAATTAAAAATAAATTTAAATTTCATTGCAGGGTCTAAATTAGATTTTAAATGTTCATAGAACAATATATTCGATATTCTAGAACATAATTGCAAAATGACTTTTCAAGTACCCAATATTTATTTTTGAAAATAGTTGAAAGCATTTTCAGACTGCCAGCACTTTCGAAAGTATTCTACAGGTCTGTCCATTGATCAATAAGATACTCTTTTGTGATATAAATGCAAAAATACAGATTTGGGTCTCAAAAAGCGAAACAGGACACAAGTGTTTTAAAATGATGATTGTCTGTCTGGACATTACTATTGTTCAAAAAAGAATGACGTCAATCATGCGATAAAGGGATAGGATGCGACAAGCGCTGAATTTCTATCACGCATGTTTTCGTATTCATATCAGATAACCTCACGAAGATTTTTACCAATAGAATAAGTAATTTTTAAAGAAAATCCTTCAAAATTATTGTCATAATAATTCTTTTTCAAAATGCAATTTCATTGATTAGTTGTTGAGCATTTGAATACTGATTTTAACATAAATGAAATATCAATTTCATTATGTTCACATTAAAAACACCAATAAATTATTAAAAAAATTTTAATGCATTCTTCCAAACGATTATTAATCATATATAATTATAAATAAAAACAGATTATATATATATATATATATATATATATATATATATATATATATATTACATTTTATAAAATGCACATCTAAAGTTTTTGTTGAAAGTACATATGAAACTTTCATTTAGAACGCAAAAATATCTCCCTGAACCAAAATTACTCACTTAAAGTAATAGACAAATAAAAACTCTAAATGTGGCGGTAAAGTTTTATATTAAGAGTTCAAAATTGCGCTTTCAACAGAAAGTTATCAATTATTTATAAAAATTACAATATATTGTTATTATGAAATATTTTGAAACAAATTATTCAGCACATTTATTTCATGTGAATAATTTGTCCTTCAGTTTTGTTGCCAAGTTTTAGCTGACAAAGCAATCAGCAATTTTTTAATTTTTGTTCAGGTTTGAAAATTTATGATATCACCATTTCTTGAGCCGAATGCACCATTTCATACAAATATTTTTAATTAAACATAAACTTATTCATGTATGCTTATTTCAGAAATACTTATTTCACGATTAAATTGATGTGCTTTTCACATTTTTCATGCACTTACACTTTTAATTAAAATGTAAAAGAATGATTGATTTTCACTGCCACTTTTTTAATGACTACTTACTTATTTTGTCCGTTTTAGTGATAAGCACATTTTAATGCGAATTTTAATGTATAATTTTTTCTATTTACAATAACTTAATTTAAATTAATCCATTTCGATGAACAGAATATAGTAGATCTACAACATCTTTCGTTGACACAACAATGCTTACGATCATTGTTGGCTTTTTCACCTAAAATTATATATTTCGCTCGAATAAGATAGATTAGATCTTCATCAAAAGATATTAGCTTTCCATTAAAATATTTTAATGTTTATTTTTCTTTCTTAATCCCTTTGCCACTCATTCTATTCTTTTTCTTGATTAATTATAATTTTCATTTGCCAAAAACCACTTAAGCAATATTGATTTGAATGAAAACTTTGACCTGAGCTTTAATCCTTTCTTTTTCCTAATGTAAATTAAATTCACCGTGATAAAGTCAAATGTAAATAATAATAATAGGAACAACTGAAGAAACATGAAACAAAAAGACTCTGACTAAATGCGTGTTTCTAGGAATTTCCAACAATCCAAAATATTAATATCGCAGTTGCAGCAAAGAAATTTTAGTACTTGGGAAAAAATATATTTCGAATTTAATATTTTAAAAAAGAACGAAAAAAAGATTTTATCTTAAAAAAACAAATTACTTCACAAAAGGAAGTTTGTTCAAAAACTTAAATTTTACTGATAAAATTTTATTTTTACCTTTTTTATCAATAAAATATCACACACTCTTACTTTAATACAGTATATAAATGTTTTCATCTTTCAAAGATTTTAAGATATGAAATTATAATCACAGGGAATTTTTACCAAAAAATCAGATTTCATACAAAGTTAAACATGGTTTAATCTTTTCGTTACTATTCCTCTATATTTTCCTTTGCAGTTAATATATTTTCAGTTTTTTTGTAATGTAAATGTATGTTTCTTTCAAAAGTTCATCCATAGATTTATACTTTCTTCAATATAATTTATTCTAGATTCTGCTTTAACTATATGAATTGTTTCTTTGGAAATAATTGTCATTTTATTATGATAAATAAAATTTTGATTCATAAATTTTTTAACCAGAAGTTTTAAGATATTTAAGAAAATAAGAGGTAATTATTTAATTTAATTTTTTAGTCGTTATTTTTAAACGGCATGACTTAATTTGGAATGATAAAATGCTGTTTTATGCCAAAATTATTAACTGTTGAAGTGGCAAATGGAATAAGAAGTTCGCTTGCTTATTTTTTTTATTTAATAGATAGAATTCATCCTGTAATAGTGATCACAAATATGAAAATAGTTGAATACCATCATGAGATTTTCAATAAAATTCTTAGGAATACACACATTTCCACCATTTTAAAAGTGCATGTCCTGGTCTGTAAGAAGAAGTTTTGTTTCACCAGAAACGCTTCATCCGTTTACATCCCAAACATGTTCAATTGGACTTCTGTAAAATATTCCCTTGAAGTCCAATAAATAATTTATGGAACACAGTTATGGAATACAAAGCTTGATAACCAGACAGACTTTATTTCTAAAGTTTCGAGCATGATTTCCACAGTAAAGAAGGGGATGAACTTTGTCATTATCACGAAATAAAAATTAACAGCTAAAGTTTTCCTCATCATTGCTTTTTAAATGAGTAGTGATACGAAATCTAAATTAGAATCATTAGAAAAGAAGCAATTCAAGAGTTGGGCCTTAATTTGATTAACACACAACATTAACCAAATAAGCCGAAAATCAAAGAAAAAAGGCGAGAAACCTTTATTTTGAAATAAGTGTAATGATGTCATCCCATCAAAGTGGTCACATTATTCTGTAACATTTTTATGTTAATTATATAGGAAAAGTTTAAGAAAATTTATGAACTAGCAAGAGATTTTTTTTTGGTAAAAAGCTGCATCGATCAATATCTTATAAAGTATCGATCCAGCAATTTCAGATTTAAGTGCTCGTTGAAAACACATTTCACAATCAAAAAAATTCTTTGCTCTTTTTGTTGGGTTCATTCATTTAAGAGTTACAGAGTGTTAAAAGTGGAATTCAACACAGAAAAAACTCAGTTTAT
This sequence comes from Latrodectus geometricus, assembly GCA_026290005.1. NCBI lineage: Eukaryota > Metazoa > Arthropoda > Arachnida > Araneae > Theridiidae > Latrodectus > Latrodectus geometricus. The sequence goes on from JAPDSC010109239.1 coordinate 203,269, forward strand.
TTTACAATTTTCATTTATAAAAGTGAAAATACAATACAGGCGATTGAAACTGTGAATAGTGTTCATGACCCTGATGTGCAACAGCCAGTTACGTGCAATTTTTGTATTGTCGATTCTGTTTAGCTCTATTTTTGCTGTTAAAGATGCAACTCGCACGGGAGTATCGTTGTCGAAATTGGCGATAAAATATCAAAAATTATTGAAGCTAACCTTTTGAAAGCATCTCCCAGAATCTAAACATTAATTTTGAAACAGTTTGATACCTTTTTTGCTAAGTGAATCAGAAACAATTAATATAAAACTCACGGAAAATTAATGGATTCATGTTTTTCTATAACCTAACATATATATATATATATATATATATATATATATATATATATATATATA
>JAPDSC010109239.1:203668-216203 GCA_026290005.1 Latrodectus geometricus
ATATATATATATATATATATATATATATATATATATATATATATATAGATAGATAGATAGATAGATAGATAGATAGATAGATAGATAGATTCCGGTGTTATTCTTTACTTTCTAACAGTTACACTTTTTGCGTTCAGCTCTATATTGAATACCCTTAACCTTTGAGGAAGAAGCGAGTGGGCGGCGTCAGGATGGAATGGAGCATCGCCACTCGGTTGGAGATTTATCCAATTATTTCCGCAAATAGACTTTTGTTAATTCTCTTCCTCTTTCCCAAAGAAAATCGCCTCCTCTTTCTTGACATTAACGATAGCAAGCTTGCAACGAAAAGAGTATTTTTTTTTCTCTCTGAATGAAGAATTGGAGGATGTTCTCGAAAAATTATTAATTAAATTTCGTTATCTTTTTTTATCTTTACGTTAGAATAAAGTGCTCATAAAGGTTATTCTATATATATATTTAATGAATTAAATATTATTTCAATTATATTAAAAATACTTAATTTAATTTTTAAATTAATTATTATACATTTAAACACATGTTTAGCTAGGCATATTTTTATTGGGTTCCGTTTTGTATTGTACCGTATAATATTTTTGAATTAATTATTTATTTAACACAACAGTAACCGTTGTAACAAAATGAAAAGAAACCAAAATTTGAGCTTTAACTTTTTATATGCTAAGAACAGTCAAGTTGTTAGAATTAATGTATGATCTTTAACTAATCGAAATTCTATATATTTTCAGTCAATATAATTTAAGCAATGGGATTATGTATATAAAATTGAGGTGGTTTTACAAATAATCAATCAATTTAATTAAAATTTCATAATTTTATTCAATTTGTAGCATCTGAAAATGCTTTATGAGATTTCATATCTGAAATAAAATTAAAATTGAGCGTCAAAATAAGTTATTAATTTAAATGATACATTGTATTTTATTATAGTTAAATGAAAAGTAATCAAATCTTAAATACTTATCCAGTTTAAACTTGAATCTTATGCATTCATTTACTAAGGAAAGAATAATTTTGATGCAATTAAGAAAAACTAGTTAACACAATATTTTAGAAAAATCATTATTTAAAAATTTTAATACCATGGCGAGTAAGACAATTTTGTAAATCAGAATGATTTATTATGAGTCACTAAATTTTAATTTTTTATATTAAAATTTTAATCAAAATTCAACATTAATTAAAATAATATTTTAAAAATAAATTAATACTGGTTAAAATATAATTTTTGAGAAGAAATTTCGAGACTTTTTTCAGTACGGAAAAGATTTGGATTCATTTTTGAAAAGATATATATTGAATTTAATTAGATTAACATTCAATTAACTTCTGTAATTTTATCATAAATAGTAATTTTATCATTAGCATAGAAAAACAATAATAAAGATACAAAGATTTAAGATTTTGAAATATTAATAGATTATTATTATATTAGAGTGATTGTAAAAGTTGGATAATTTTTTAATACTAAAGTTACGAGAAGCGTCATTTTGACACATTTAAATTTTGTTTATGGAAATTACAAAAACCGACAGCATTTTCATAACTTTTGCATAGACTTTTGTCCAAATAATTGAGTGAATAAATATATAGTTTGACGTTTTTCTGTGATTCAAATTTTGAAATTATGAATTTCTCTATCTGTTTCTATAGAAGCATCCACGTGACTCGGAATTAATACAATTATCAATTTGAGTAAATTAGTGTTACTCGTAGAATAATTATAACAATAATAAATACGAATACGAGATGGTCGGTGATGTCATCTCTTATGAAGCTAACTGAGGAAAGAACGAACTACAAAAAAATGTGAATTGTAGTCAGAAATTAATTGTATATAAGACGTATGAAATAAATTTAAAATTTTAAAATAATGTTCTAAAGCGTAATTCTCAACCTTTGGACAAAAAGGCATACTTTTAATGATTTCAAAATATGGCGGTACACAAAGAAATAGATAAATTTAGAAGAGAGTTGTTTACTTATCTATAATGCTATAATGTAAAATAGCTTATAATAATAATTTTGGATGTAAAATAAAGTAATACAATATGTACTACACAAACAACAGTAAGCTTCTTAAGCGATTAATTGTATAACAATAAGCATACATTTAATCAGTTGTTTGAATGTTATGATTTTTAATTAATTAAAATTATTTTGAGTCATAAAAATGGAATAATGCTACTCTCATATCGTCGTCTACATTCAATAGACTTGTTCTTTTTTTTCAATCTTACGTTGGTTCATACTGAAAATTCGACAAAAATAATTCACACAAATAATATTTAGAAAATTGTAATGGTAGATATTGGGAACACTTGAAATTTCTCACGTGGAGCAAATATTTTACATTATCAAGTGTTAGTTATTGAATATTAAAACAGTTTTCAACAGCAAAAAATATGATAGTTAACTGTAGAAACAAGTTTTCTTTTACATATTTTTCTTTAAGCAATTTTTACGTGTAACAAAAAAGCTCGTAATATTTATACTATATATATCTCTAAAATTTTGGCGGCACACTTTAAGAATTATGGGGCACACAAAAGGACCTTGGCACAGTGGTTATGTAGCTGCGTACTAAAGTATTATTAATATATTAAAGTTTAATATAATATAATAAAAGCTTTTTATAAATATCCATCTGAAATTTTAAATTTTTTATTTGAAATATTGAATTATATTTTATTCTAAATGGTTATTTTTTCGTTATAAATAGATGCATTCCTTATTGCGTCAAACTGACGCATATTTGTTGAGATAATTATGCAAGAAATGTCCTTAAAAACTATGCCAAAAAAAAAACATACACCATCTGGCCAAAAGTATCTGTACAACATAATGGTGTGTAGTTGCTTCTTGTGATTTCCCTGAGTCTATTAGTTCCTGGGTTGGAAACATAAATTCAAATGCGTGTGGACATTTGAACAATGTTTTACTCCCAACTCTATTGTTTGGAGAAAGCCTATTTCTCTTCCAGCAGAATAACTGCTCCATTCACACATTGACGCTTGAAAAGACGTGGCTTGATCAAATTTGCGTTCAAAACTGGACAGACTTTCTCAGAGCTTCGATCTAAATTCCATAGAACCCATTTGGGAAAAATTAGAGCGAAGGTCACGTAATCCAAATCGACCATCCTCACTGCAAGCACTCACTTCAACTGTGATGGAAGTTCGGAAGTCAATTCCTACTACCCTCTATCAAAATATCGTGTCATCACAGACGTGTGCAGACTGACATATATGTGAAAGGGGGACCAACAAAATATTAATATGAGCCTCAGGACGCTCTACGTTCATACTACTGGGTATACGGAAAATTTAAGACAGATAGTGTAGTAAGATTTCTTTCATTTAAGCTCATTTAAGCCCTAATTTGAAAGTATTAAAGATATTCACAAATTTTCTGATACACACATACGTGTGTGTAGGTTTCCAATAAAATATTTGACCCACTGCGATTATTAATGATTTTTTACACTCATTCATTAAAGATAGTAATTAGTGTTTTTTCGCAATAAAACTATGATATCTATATGGAAATTATTCTTTTAAGTTTCATGTAGATAGAAGTTTCACTGCTATTTCCATTTAATATTTTAGAAGCTTTTTCTTGTGAATGTCGGTGAATCTTATTAATATTACAGACAATCTTCCATTTCAATTTGAATATCTTTTTCTTTGCCTGTTTTAACCGTTTCATAATATTTTGAATTTACCTAATTCCATGATAAACCAAATCTTTAAATAACACTCCAGAAATGTCTTTGGTTTGTTTGTAGCTCAGTTGTCATTTTTGGCACACGTGAGCTAATCAAACTGAAATCTTTAGCTTAACGTGCATTCCAAACCATTTCGAATACCTAAGCCCAAAGTTGGATTTGAACACGAGCTGTCATTGGAGATTTGTAAGGAGCTTTATACTTAGACAATGTTGACAAGAAAAATAGGATTATACATGAAATACCAGACACGTTATCACGTACCTGAACCTAAATCGATTCGTATTTTGAATATTTTCCAATAATAAAAACAGCATCGGTATAAAAGACCAAAAATGTTTTTAAAATATATCTAATAAATGGTAATTTAAATCTAACTTCCAAATTATTAAGTTTTAAAATTAGGTTGAGGAGACATCCATTATTTTTTCGATAGATGACTCAAGTGATTGATAACTTGTGAAGTATAGGTCAAACGCTTATGTCGATTAGGTGACATTCTACAATGAAAAAAATATTTTGCTGTGTTTTTTTTTTTTTTTTTTTTTGGTCTATTCAGTTGTGAGTAACAGGGTGCTAAAAAATAGAAGTCAAAAAGAGAAAATTTTGTATGTTATACAGTTTTTTCTTTTTTAACGATGAAAATACAAGCCAGGTGGCTTAAAATGAAAATAGCGTTTAAGGTCCCAATATTGTAACAGCCAGTTATGTGCAATTTTGGTTTCGTAGATTCCGATCAGGTATTTTTGATGTTAAAGATACACCTCGCACGCTGGTCCAACGTCATCAAAAATGTCGGTAAAATATCAGAAATGACCGAAGTTAACCGCATAATAGCAATCATATCATCTCATTCACGGGCCTAAAGATCGGCCTTAAAACAGCTTTAAACCTATTTTGCAAAAAGAATCCGAAAAATGTTTTCACGTAAAAATAATTATTTTCTTTTTCCCCAACCTAATATATCAGAAATTTTATAGCCATTTCATACATATTTAATTTATTTATATGTATTTAACTACATACAATAATTCACAATCCTTTTAACATAAGTTCTCGTCAAATCAGTGCACGTGAACCAAACACATCGTGGAGCGACAAACAAACCTATCAATTTCATTTGGAGTAGGTAATTAAACTCTATTTAGATAATAAAATGCGCTTTGGAATTTCTCATGTAAGAGTGAGAATTATGACTGAATTCCAAATGAAGATAACTTAATTTAACTCTATTATTTATTAAACCATAACTCAAACTAATTTTCCCGATGAGACAATAAAAAATATTGCCAGAACTTTGTCTTAGGATTTTTTATAATTTTCTGGTTGAATTCAAAACATCTGATAAAATAATATTCACCTTGTGTGGTGAAATTCTGGAACCACGTGATCCAAAGTGATGCAAGATTTAAGAAATCAGAACACGTTTTTTAGTGATCAAAATAGAACCGCCTTGAATCTTCCCCCCGAATAAATAATGAAATTTATGACAGTTTACAGTAGTTAATTTTTTCTAGAAGATAATAAATACGGGTATTTGTATTCCCGCATAAATTAAATTCACAGCAAGCTTATCAGAGCGTCATGATTCAAAAATTTATGTTACCTGAAACCAATGAGAGCTTAGACTGCGAATAACTTGAGGAATATATACATTGAGATTATGTTCCCAGGGAAAAATTTCGGCCTTTAAGCTGGCTCATAAATTTGATCTCCTATGATTTTATGAAGGTCGCACGCAGATTATAGTCTAAGGTATGTATGTCCTCTCTGATTTATTGCAAATAATCATGGAGATTGTTTTAATGAGCCTGATTATCGCCTTCAAGTCGTTAATACGTCGTCGAGTATACGTCGACGGCGTATACAGTGTTTCAATTTTGAGTGAAAATCAGCTTATGATCATAAATATTTCCTGATGGAATTAATTCGGAGAATTAATATTCACATATGTTTTCCATTTCCATTTTTCTCAGAAACTCTTTTTTAGGAAAAGAAATAATGCTTTTATTTGCTCAATTTGAAATTACATTATATTTTTAAGAGTAGAGATTACGAACGGATTTCAAAACTTATTCGGAGGACCAATTGAAATTTGAAGATTATCTATCTTCTGGCGAGATTTTAATCATAATTTCTTTTTAAAATTACTCCAGTAAAACACTGCAATTATATGATAGCAATTTCTAATTTAATAAAAATGTTCAGTAAAATACATATTAAAATCAATTTAGTTATTGTGATGGAATTTCAAGATAAATACAAAACAGTTGTATTAATGTATCAACAAAATCACATTCAATAATACCAAACAATGATGCAATTTTCTTATTTGCATTTTTAAAAGTTTGTTTTATTTTTGTGAAAATAAAAATTTAAAACGTAATAAATAAATTTTTCTAGATTCTTGTTCTGAATTCTTAATTTAGATTTCCGGATTTCATGTTTTATGCGCAATTATAATTATATTTTCTGCTGTATATTATAAAAAATTTACGAAAGAAATTTAGTGTGTTAAAATTTACTTTTGTTCCCTAATTTCCGTTTCATTTATAGCCCTTTGATTACGCCAACCTCTTTTTTTTTTCTACTTCTACCTTCGCATCTAATATTTTCGTTAACCATGACTGTAGCTTTTTTGACATCTCGTGTGTTTCAAAACTTCAAATTCTTGATTGAATTTAAGAAAAGTGTAAAAGAAAAAGAATCGCAATATTCAAAAACATATAGAAAAGAAATCTCAGTTAAGGAAAATATCGGTCAGTATTAACTAAATATACGCTGACATCGGTTTTGGGGAAACCCAAATGATAATTCTGTGGTTGCGAATCTTTTACGAAAAGAATAAGAAAATGTGAAATCAAACTGCATTCGTCCGTATTCCACATTATTAATTTTATGTAAGCTAAGTCTTTTCATCCGGATTGTTACTTAGGCTTTCAAGAATTTATGTAGAGAATAGTTATCCGAAATCATCAATTTATTAGCTGAATGGATAGATTAAAATGGAAACAACTTCTTTGTGATATACCACATTTGTTTGAAAACCTAAGAAATTTGTTTATTTGACAACTTTCTTATGGTTTCAAGAATCTATACAGTGCCAAGTCCTACAATTATCCCGAATCATCCATTAATTAAAACTAAATGAATAAGTTAAAATGAAAACAATTTTTTTTAATATTCTGTATTCATGTGAAAAGGCTTTCAATAATCTATATATTACCATACTTATATCCTTATCTCAAATCTTCAATTATAAGAGGAGTAGATAATTTAAGGTTTAAACATTTTCTGATACCTTGTGTTTGTGTGAAAGCTTAAGAAATTTGTTCATCTGATAAGTCTCTTAGGTTTTCTAGAATTTATATAGACCGCAGTTATATACTATTATCTCAAATCAATTTACTAGCTGAATGAAAAAATTAAAGTGGAAACTTTTTATCTCTTATATCCCATCTTTGTGTTACTCCAGTAACTTTTTTATGGAACTTTTTCATTTGAATTTTGATGCTTGTTAAATTATTCTTGTTTTTATAAATAAAAGAAAATTGAAGAAAACACGTTTAATCTTTATATAAGTAAATAATAGCAAAAATGAGCTCTAAATTAATTTTTTAAAAAGAATTTCAATCCTCCGTGTTAAGAGAATATTTATAAATTCCATATACACCTAAATTGAAATGAAAGCTGGCAATATTAAATGCCTTTTTTATATTTTGCTGTTTATCATGCAGTTCACACTCTGCCTCATCAATTTTAAACCATGATCGCAAGATTCAAATTAGAAAACGGAATCTAAAATGTATGTTACAAATTATTATGCTTAATTTTTCAACTTTAATTTTTACAAATACAATTATTACAAGCGCAATAAATTTATTTAAACGCAAACTCAAGAATATTCTGTTTGAACGCAAATGCAAGAAGCATTAGTCATAGGCATGACTATATAATTAAGTCATGGCTATGACTATATGATACAGAAAATGACACAAAAATTTCTGAATATGTAGAAAAGCAACAAATTTGAATATAAAATATGAATGATTTGAATAACAGTGATGTAAAATGTGTGTATAACGTAAAGTTTAATTCGATTTAAAAATATACAAATAAATTTATATCAAAATTTTAATTAATTTAGTTTTAAAGTAAATTGTATGAAATTGTAAAATTCGATTTCAATAATAATTAAAAGAGACAACGTACTATAATTAAAAAATGACATGAAATGAATTTTGTCAGTCAAAAATATCCATTATTAAACATGACTTTAATTCCTTTTTTAGCTTATATAATACAGGCGTTTTTGAACAATGCAAGAAATAAAGGATTGAAATTGCACCATTTAAATAATTGGCAACCTTACATGAGTCAATTTTGCTTCGATAACTCCATTTTCCGTTAAATATGGCCGATGATGTATTTCAAAATTAAATAATTAAAGAGCGAAACATTTCTCCATTGAATATAATCAGGTCAATTAAATGACACTAATGTAAAAGCACAAATTTTCATTGAAATCTAAAACTCCACCAGAAATATTTTTATGCATTTTATTTTCGGAAAAAAAAAATTTCATTGCATATTTACAAATTAGTTCATAAATATAATATTAACACAAGGAAACTTAAAGTGAGGTAATCATACGAAGTAATTTAAGGACTTCTTATAAATAAGCGACCAAATTATGACAAAAAAATACATAGATAGGTCAATATATAAATCTTATCCGAAAGATATTCCTCTGTCAATATTTTTTTTATTTCTTAAATCATTTATAAGCAAATACAAAATATCTTAAATTTTTACACCACTTCTATTCTAGAAAGTTTATTTGTCATAATAATTTTTATCGAAATTGATGACGTAGTTACTGAAAAATAATATTAAGATTCAAATTGTAAAGCATCAATAATTGTAATCTAGTCGAATATATATAATTCTTTTTACTCATTGTCTTGGTTATTCTTAAATATCAGGCATTTCTAATTTATGTTAGCATTATGCGTAGAACACACGTAAATCCAATGCATCTTAAACTCTATTTAATGTGGTTACTTATCTTACTTACAGTTACCTCTTAATAAGGTAAGAGTCTTCATAATTTCTGAATAACAACCAAATAAGAAACCACAGAATAACACGTCCTGATACATCATTTAACTTTGGAGACCCATTCATCATTACTGAACTTGACAATTCTTCATTTGGGGAAATGCTTAGAACCCGCAACTGATGTTAGCGAGAGCTTCTGTTTTTCCAAACAAACCAGGGGAATCACACACACACAAATAATATTCGCAAAAAGGTGAACATATCAAAATGAGTTAGTATATTTTTGCATTTAACTTAGAATAACTTAAATTAACTATAACCCGAACATACATACATGAGAAAATAAGCTGTTTAATCCAAAACACTCTTAAGTAAAATTGATATCTTTTTTTATAAATTGTTTGTATAAAATGATAGTTGTTATAATATTGATAATAATTGTTATATTCCATGATTTTAATATAAATTAAATCTGTATTTTACAGAAAGTCCTTGTTTAAATGGATTACCAGAAGGCACTTTTTATTGAATTATACATTTACGACAGGTCTGTCGATTTTTAAATTGTATTATCTTTTTTATCTATTAGTCACTCTCTCTGTTTTCACTCTCACTCATTAAATTATATAATCTCTAAAATGACAATAAATTTTAACTAAAAACACTATATACCATACTTAATTAAATTTTCAAAAGCAATACCCATCGGTCATGTCTTAACTCACATTTCAATTCAAGTTTCTTTTATTTAAATAAATATATATAGTTAATTAATGCATTAAAATATATTTCAGTAATTATTAAACAATTACTGAAATATCTTTTAATGAAAACACTAGAGTTTCGTTTCGAAATGTATCTTAGAATATACGAGCACCAACTTAGGAAATAAACAAATATTTTCTATCTTACGAGGAAGATATTATAGACACTCACACGAGAAAATTGAAAGTAAACATTATTGTTAATCAGAATGTCAATGCCTGTACGAGATCGAGGTTCGTTAGTTAAATCATTTTACCAAATTACTCAATAGCTCCTGCAAGGAAATTTTACTGTTTGAATAAAAAGAAAAAGATAAAATATAAGTCAAAAATCTCTGATTAAGAATAACAAAATTTGACGAAAGACGTTTCTGGAAATGGAAATAAATATGTTTCATCCGAATCAATTGAAAAGAATACAAAGCTTCCAACCTACAATATAGTACCGTTGTCCATGGAATAGAAAGATTTAACTCTTTCAATTTTCAAAATTAGACATGCCCGTTCAACATAAAATATTCTCAGTTATTATTCTTAGAAGCGTCAAATTGAACAGACGCCACATGATTTAGAGACTTCTCATTTCAGTTTCTTTTTTGGGTTGATATAGAATGTCATTCACATATCCTGTAAACAGATAAAACACGCTTTCATTTGAACGTTCGTGAGAAGTGTTCTTAAAAATTTGGGAAACATATGCAAAACGGAAAATTTGAGAATCAGTTAATCCACGCTCAATCTCATATTTTGTTTGATCAAGTGTAACATTGAAGTGAAGTTTCACTAAATTTTGGTTTGGACTGTCTGTTTACCGCAAAAATAACTCATGCTAGATCTGGAGAGTGACGCTCGCTATAGTCACAAGAGATCTCCATTTCAAATGGGAGTAAAAGGTGTAGTGAATGGGCGGTGTTTAGGATTGTACCACATTTTGTTCTCATGGTGTTTAATAAGCAATAGTCGCTGCTTTTCTTCAGTCGAATATGGAAAGTATCTTGTTTCCAGGGCAAGAGATAAGGACAGGGAAATTGACGTGAGCTATTTTTATGGTAGGCAAACTTTTTTGAGAAATTCTGTGTTAGAAGTGAAGTCTTGCTCAATCACCAGGCAGTAATGTTATTCGATATTATAAAATAAAATTATTTGTAATCTACTAGTACATCAGTGTCCTTCACACGTAAATTTTAAACAAAATGGAACACCTCGCACTTTGTCTTCGTGTGCTCTCAAATATCATTCCGGAAGAATATGTCATCAGCCTCCAAAATTGAGAGATGTAGCTTCTTGGTTGTCCAGACCTCAATCCCTGAGACATGTCTTCCATGTGACTTTAAATTCAAATGCTGTTGGAAGCATTTGAAATAACTTGCAAGTTACAATAATCCAAGAACTTTATACGGTCTTAAAGGCAGCGTTTTGCAACATGCTCATAGCATTTCTCTGAACAAGCCAAGGTCAATTATAGAATATGCTCTTTCACGATTTTATAAGGTAACAGCTGAACAGATTGCTGTTGTGTTGAACACAGTATTGTGCAATGAAATTATAAGTTTAGATTATTAAAAATGCGCTTTCTTAGTGAAAACTTAATTTTTTTTTCATTTATTTGATTTGACAAAATATTTTCAACAACACATTACCTAACAGCTCTTTGCAAATTAACAATTGTTACGTATAACTTTTTGGTAATTTTTTAAAATCGATAATGAATCGTATACACACGTTTCTTAAAAGAAAAAAATCTGGAAATTTCCCAAACATTTACAACGACAAACATGCAGGCAAAAAGCAGATGTATAATACCAACTCTAGGTTAAAAGCTTAGCTATCCAATTGTATAGATATGAGTTTATTGTTTTTCAGGAGATTGATTATTACTCAAAATGTGCTGAGAAGTCTATAGTGGTTCGAAATATGTACTCCGATAAACATAGTATATAATTATTTCATAAGCAATAACTTTCTTTTTTATTTTAAGAATCGAGTGATGGAATATATGCTTAAAAGAAAAATAATAAACTACATACAAGTGGCATTTATTAAAAATGAATAGGCCTACCAACTTTGAATTCAATCTTTGAAAGTAATGAATGTTAACTAAGTTGTTTCTTCATGTTTGAGATTAAGCAATTATAAAATATTTTACAAAAATAATACTACTTAAACGGAATTTAAGGCAATTTCAAAATATTTAAAATATGTATGCTATATTTGGGATTGTTATAAATCATATTATCATTAAGTATTTTCATTTTTGTCATGCAGAGGTATAAATTTCTATTTTTGATTAAAAAAAAGACTTGTAATCGTGAATGTAAATGATGTTATCTATTATAAAATAAGAAACCTCATAAATTAAAAACCCTATCTCAATACTAAAATTAACATTCGCTAAATGTCCCATACACAGTTAAAAAACATTAAATAATCCTTACGGATACTTATCTTTACTTAAAGCAAAGATTACATTTTATGACAGTTACTAAAAATTAGCCCATTAGTAATTTTCTTCCATCGAAAAATTTCCATAGAACGAAAAAAAAAAAAGAAAAAAAAAAAAAAAAAAAACAAGAATTCATTCCGCGAAACTCATTTTCTAGTCCTTGTACTTTATTATTTCGTGTTTCAGCGATGAAAATAAAATTTTTTAAAGGGAAGATAATGATAATCTTAATTCTCGGGAAAAAAAAAGTTGCAAATTCAAATCATGCATTTTTATCAATTCAAGCAGAAAAACGTAGAGTTTAACGGAGATAATATCTTTTCAGTAAAATTATTCATAAAATATCAAATTATATTATTTGTTTTCACTTTGGAAAAGCTAAAATATAATGCACTTTAATCGTATTTCACAATTAGTTTAATGAAAATAATAAATTAATTTTAAAACTAGTTTGCTGTGTTTGTTTCTATACAATCATTTTTTACAAATGATATCTAATTTAATCAAGATCCACAGTTA
>JAPDSC010109255.1:0-19699 GCA_026290005.1 Latrodectus geometricus
AAAAAAAAAAGTATTACCTTCTTTTATACTACTAATACTACGCATTAAACGAAGAATACAACGTTTTAATGTTTTTCACATTTGGAAGAATTCATCTTGACAAACCAGAAATGAATATAACTAAGATCTATATGAAAATATTTAAATTCAATTAAGAAATTCTATTTTAAAACTGTTGGTGATCACAATGGTATAAGAATACAGAACAAAGCAAAAGTATAAAAATTGAGTAATGAGATATTCAATTCATCAGAATTCGTGCAAATAATATAAATAGATATAAAACAGAATTAAGTATTCTGAGAATAAAAGCTATTATTAGACTTAAGTATAGTTAGATATATCTTTGGGACCGTTGCAAATCATTTTTAAATGCTAATGATACTTAAAAAAATTTTTTTCCCCAGTACTTGATAAAATTACTTAATAAATTAAGTAAATGATTTAACTGAAAAATCTTTTTTAAAGTAAATTTTAGCTTAATTTTTGAATTCAGAAATTTTTATACGTATACATATTTTCTAGTTTTATATTCAAATGCTGACGCTATTCGTTACGTACTGAATAATAGATTTTTCTGATCCCAACAACAGCAGAGGCATTCGAGTAACTTTAAACACTGCTTTTCAATGGGCTACTCTAAAATTCTTTTTTCAAGGCAATAATAAAAGAGTTATACTTATTCGTAAGTCCACCTTATATTTAAATTAATTTTGAATTATTGTACACGAGTAAAAAATATATAAGAAAAATTATTAATCTTATCACTAGCAAGTAAGAATTTTAACTTTTTAAACATTTTTATCAATGAGAATTAGAAGTATAACGTGTGCCGCACATATTGATTCTTTCGATCTTGTGATTTTGAAAGTTTTTGTAATCTTATTAATTACTTATTTTAGAAACATGAAATAATAACGTCATTAAAACTTTTTGATCAATCTTTAAATTTTTTCTAAAAAATTTTTTAGTTACCGTTGAATAAAATATTTTATATTCACATCAGATAACAAAATCACAATGTGATTCCGATAAAAACAAAGGTAAAAAAAAATGTCAGTTTTAAAAATTGACGAAGAAATTCTAATTTACTTTTCATTTACACATTTTAAACAAATTCAGTACTATATGAATTTTTTTAATAAAATTTGTCTTGAATAGCTATAACATTTGAAGTTATAAATATACAATGCACACGCAATATAAAAAAATTAATAAAATATAAAAATATATACTAAAGAAACTCCAAAATTGTTTTATTTAAAATAACATTAATAACATTTGTTTGATTACATATCTTAACATTTTTTAGAAAATATTTTCACATATAGAAAGTAAGCATAACATATTATATAAACAATATTGTAGTATATATACATACTATAAAATATGTGAAATCGCTGCCAGGGAACTTAGGTAAAAGAGAGTGGATTGACAAATAACGAGTGTAAGAATCAGACACGAAATTGCTCAGTAAATTTTTAATAAAATTATTAATATACATGAATTTTTTAAATCAAATAATCCATATATAACTATGTGAGTAATGGTATTATTTAGAACTGATATATATATATATATATATATATATATATATATATATATATATAAGTTTCACAACTTCGACTAATTTTATCATTCTTTTTGACCATCTTTGAGCTGTTTTATCAACTTTCATCTGATCTGTATCAAGTATATTTTATATTTTCAATTAAAGGAAAGGAAAGGGGAAAAAAAATGCGTTTATTAAAAATGAGGACTGTTAACGTGAGTTTACTGTACATAAAATCAAATAAATAACTGAATGTGTGGCGCATTTAAATGTATTTAATGCGCATAACAACATAAATAGAACATAAAAGCTGCAAATCTTAAGATTTTTAAATATTTATTGAGGAATTTTATCTTAGATAAAAAAAAAAAAATCGAAAAAAATTTCAATCTCAGAAAATATGTAGCGACTTGATAAGGAAGTGATAGATAACAAAAGCTCAATAAAAAGAAATCTAAACAATAAATAAAAACAGGTGAATGGAAAGGAAAAGATGCAGAACCATTCAAAATTTTCTGCCAACCAAAAAATCGCGGTTTTCGAACACAATACAAAACGGAAAGCTTCAAGAATCAGCCAGCGATGCAACATAACAGAAATCAGCAAATGCATCTGAATACATGAATACCAAACTGTCACTTTCAGGGTGTGTCAGTTATCATTCGCAATTCGATACGCAAAATTATGTTTCAGAGATGTCAAAAAATATATGCATTGCAAAACAGAAATATAAACCGATATATGGAAGAATGCGTTAAGGATTGCTGCATCGTGGGATTTTTAATCATTTTCAATTGTTTCTCTAAAATAGCGCAATTTTCTACAATTTCAGTTTTCAGGAAAGCAAGGAAAATTTTAATACAATACTTTTCTTCAAAATTATTGTGTGTAACTGGGTCGTTTTAAAAATCTGAGTTCACTTTCATAAGAAATTATGGAAATTCTTTCCTCAAATAACAGTTAATGTTCAACCATAATTTTATGCATTTCCAGAGAGACAGGGTTATAAGAATCCATAAAACTTAATAAACAAAATAGTTGGAAGAAGAATATTACAAATTAGTAAGTGAGTTACGGAAAATAATTGTAGTTTAAGTTTTACAATTGGTTTAATTAATATTAGTTTGGGGGAAAAGAAATCCATTATTTTTACGTGAACTTTATGTAACTTCTTTTGGATTCACTTTGTAAAAAGGTTAAAACAGCTTTCATGTAGATATTTAGGTCTTGCACGTTACGACTGCTGACATGCGGTTAACTTCGATCATTTTTAATATTTTATAGACATTTTCGACGATGCTGTATCCACATGCGAGGTGCATCTCTAACATCAAAAATACCAGAACGGAATCGACGAAACAAAAATTGTACGTAACTGGTTGTTACAGTCTTATATAAAACGATAAACACCTTTCACAATTTTAGCCACCCGGCTTTCTTTTTCGCCGTTACAAAAGAAAAACGAAAATGTATCGAATTTTCTGTTTGTTGTCATCCATTTTTAAAACCTTGTACTCGTAACTGAAATAATCAAACAAATAACAGCAAGAGGATATTTTAGTGTCAAATGTCACCTTTCCAACGAGCATAAATCTAAAATTGTTTGATAGATACTTCACGAGATATCGATCACTACAGACGTCTACCGAAAAAATAATGGATTACTTTTTCCCCAACCTAATATAAAAAAACAAAATAACAAAATTTTATGAACATTTATTACATTTCAATGTGTTGCCAAGCATTTACTTCAATAAAAAATAAATCATTTTTATGAATATAATTGAAGTAATATTATTATACTATTTTATAAATTAAATTATAGGTTCGTCGCTTCAATTATCTACGTGAGAAGGGATTCACTAAATTGTTCCTGTTTTAGCTGGAAGATCATGATAGTACCTAATAATGCGCTTGCATATAATCAAAATAAATCCGACTCCCATTCAAGGGAAGGCCAACTCAATAAAAAGATAAAACCAATAATAAAACAGGAAGCCATAAAGAGAGTAATGTTTGGTAAAATTTTAAAGGAAGGTAAAAAAAGAATAACCATGGATGTCAGATCCTCAACTACAATAAATACAAAAGAGTATGCAATGAATAAAAAAAAAAGAACTTATATTGCTTATCCATTTCTTTAAGGAAATAAAAAAATTCAACTCTTGTTACCAAAGCAAACTTTTATAAAGGGCCACAGTACTGAATAATAATAAAAAAAATTATATACTATTGAACTGAATTTTTATTCAATACCTTTCACCCAAGTATTTTTTTTATGTGCTTTTAACATTTATAAAATGGTTATCTACCAAACCTCATTCAATATGAGCACCTCCGTTGCAATAGATTAAAAAAAAGGGAGACAAACATTTAATCGAGAATTTGGCCAAGTAGAGTCTACATTCCATTTCAGAAATATTTATTAAAAATCGCCAGTTTTCAAGAGAAAAATTTCGAGATTATTATTTAAAGATTTTTCAGAAATAAGAATAGTCCATTCGAATATCGTCACACTGGAAAAAATGGTTTGTTGAATGTAATGTTGTTTACAAAAATTAAAAATCAATCTAAAACTTCTTTATATATTATATTTTTATAATTATTAATTTACTATATGCAAATCGAAGTAGGCAACGCAAAAGATAAAATTGTTTTACAGGAAGTACATTGTTAAAAAAAAATTAATGAAAGGAACTTTTTTTTTTACTTTACTCTACACGGAATTAAAACAGAATTCTCACGAGATCAGCTTTTTTTCTTTTTCTTTCTTGTCAAACTGTAAAGACGATATTCGATTACTTTTGATGTATTATTTTACAGTCTGGCCTTGTAAGAGATTTTCGCAAACTAATATAGCTACAGTACAATTTTTATTAACTATATTAATTTGCGAAAATTAAAAAAGTTTCAAGGTTTTTTAATAATTAATATAAAGAATTATGATATGAATTAAAAAGTTCTATTTCTTCATTATTTGCAATATCATGAATATTTCATTAAAAAAAAATTTTTTAAATGAAATTTTTTTTAATTCTGTTTTAATTTATTTTATTAATTCTGTTTTAATTAAAAAAAATTTTTTTTTTTAAATGAGTTGAACGATTAAAGAATGTGTTTTCATTATTCAGAAATAAACAGCATAGCGAACGAAATTAATTAAACGAATAAAAATTTAATTCCGGGTATAATAATAATAATAATAATAAAACGAAATATGTACCATAAAAATTTGGAATAAAGAGAACAAAATCACACACACATACACATTTACATTAATCATTAATTACTTTAAAATAAAATTAAATTCAAAACTACTGTTTGTTTATTGTTTTGTTAGTATGATATTACTATTAGAAATCTATAATATTCCATTGACGAAATCAAGATTGTAATGCCAAAATATGCAAATTAAAAATGCATGCATATATATATATGATCAGGAAATATGCAACAAGAATTAATAACTATACATTTTGATTATACAAATTTACTATTTATTCATAAAAATAGATAAAATT
Source organism: Latrodectus geometricus (assembly GCA_026290005.1). NCBI lineage: Eukaryota > Metazoa > Arthropoda > Arachnida > Araneae > Theridiidae > Latrodectus > Latrodectus geometricus. The sequence goes on from JAPDSC010109255.1 coordinate 5,074, forward strand.
CCCATACAAAATGTGAAACATTTTTATTAAAATACCGAACAACAAACCATATTATTAAACTATATTATTTCATCATTTTGAATAATATGATACAATAGTACGCTTTTATACAAAATAGGAACTTTGTTTCATAACACATTTAAATTAAAATATGAAATAATTCAAAAATTTCAGACTGGAAATATCTTCGAAAGAAAGTTAATTTTGGCATCTTTTAAGAGTATGGATTGAAAAATATTTAACTACGATGCACCAGTGAATAATTTTTAAGCTAAAAATTTAAAATCAATTTTAATAAAATATATAGAATAAAAAAAAAGTGGTCTATGAAGAGATTGCGACACATTTTGCAATTGTAAAGAAATGGATTTATTTTTTTAGGCAATTGAGTAAGGCATGCCCAAAGTAAATTGCGTTAAAAATGCGATTCAGTAATTGAATGGGCAGATCCCATTTAGTAACGGCTAGACACAAAAAGCATCACTTAACTTGGAAAAGGGAAAGTAGGGCGCAGAAGGAAAAAGTAGGGGTAGAGAAAAAGCGAACATTCAACACCGAGTTTCACTCTTATGACGATAATCATCGTTCCATTGCAGATCGTAGGAGAAGAAAGGGACACACACAAAAAAGAAAAGCCCTTTTAATTTACTAGGAGTTTCTGGCATTTGAAAGCTTTTCATTACGTAAAAATACCAGATTTCCACACAAAAATGCAGAAAATTGAGGTTTTTAATTCTTTAAATAATTTTATTACAAGTTTTATATAAATGAATCTCTCCTTATAGCAAATTAATAAGCAATGTCCTACATCGTTACTTTGATTAAATTCTTTTTTTTTTTTTGGGTACATAAAATATAAGGTTGGGGAAAAAGAAATCCATTATTTTTACGTGAACTTTTTGAAACTTCTTTCAGATTCGCTTTGTAAAAAGGTTTAAAACAGTTTTTAAGTAGATTTTTAGGTCTTGTGCGAAGCTACGACTGCTGACATGCTGTAAAGTTTGATAATTTTTGATATTTATAAACATTCTCGACGATGTTGTATCCATGCGAGGTGCATCTTTAGCATTCAAATAACCAAACGGAATCGACGAAACAAAAAATGTACGTAACTGGTTGTTACAGTCTTATTTATATAGGACGATAAACACCTTTCACAATTTTAGCCACCCGGCCATCTTTTTCACCGTTACAAGAGAAAAACGAAAATGTATCGAATTTTCTGTTTGTTGTCTTCCATTTTTGAAACCTTGTACTCGTAACTGAATTAATCAAACAAAAAACCGCAAGAGGATATTTTAGTGTCAAATGTCACCTTTCCAATGAGCATAAATCTGAAATTGTTTGATAGATACCTCACGAGATAGCGATCACTACAGACGTCTACCGAAAAAATAATGGATAACTTTTTCTCCAAACTAATATTTCAAAATTTTTCGTCATTCAATGCAATCTAAATAAAATGAATACCAAAAGTTATTTAAATGGTACTTTTTGTAAAATAACACTGTTTGCATGGTGAGCAAACATTATTATCTTACAATGATTTGCTAAGTTTTTGAAATTATTATGGACATTACAATCTCTGTTGAAATGTCACCAAAATTACTGCATGTAGCTATCGGTGCATAGTTTAATTACTATATTGTCAATTTTTTCGTACGTACACTTAAAATTTATTGGCGCGATTAAGTCACTCTCTAATGTAGTGGAAATTACAATACATAACTGAATAAGTGTGTAGGATGACGCATACTATACAGATGTTGTCATTATTTGCATAAGCATGATATTCCGGAAGTACTGAAACTTCAACACACTTTGGAAACACAATTTTTGTAAAGTTCAAGTTTGAATTTACTACCTGAAAGAATATTTCCAGTTCTGTATTTATAAAAATCAATGTCTTATAAATACAGGATTGGAAATACTGTACAAACAAACCAACGACTTGAAAACTGTTATTGGGCTCTGCTTTATCAAATAACCAAAGAAAAGTAGTTGTCTAATTTTAAACGCGGCCATATCAACTGAGTTTGGTCAAAGAAATTCAGCAATTGTCCAATAAGCATTAAAAACAGTTTTACTCAATCGTAAATTGAAGTTGTTTGAGTGATAGAGGTTATCTTAAAAATATGTCAGCTTTGCATGATTTGTCGATGTGAAAATTTTCAAGTATCGGGTTTGTTCATCGTCTACCAAAAGCAATATTACACTATTGATTCAGATCGCTGTTCAGAGATATTTCAGCAGGGTAACATATTTTTTAAAGGCATTTTACACTAAAGGAAACATGGGTCTATCACTTCAGCTTAAAAAGTTCTTTCTAAACAAGACATTGGTTTGTTTCATAAATCGAACACAACAAATGCAAAACTGCACTTAGAATTGAAACCCATTCCCCTAAAGATTTATCTTCCAGAAATTGTTTCTGTTTGTAGACCTAAAAAGCTTTAATGAAAGGAATTCAGCGCTAATGAATAAATGATTACCAAAATAGAAAGTCCATTTTGAGATTGGAAGGTAAATGGTTTTAAAAATGAAACAGAAATTAAAATGTTAGTTAAGCGTAGGAATGAATGATTCACTCAGGAGATTATGCTGCTAACTAAAGACAGATTTTGCATAAAAGTAATTGTTTCACAAGTCATCCTAAGAACTGAGTGATGTAATAATGTGACGATAATGGTTTTACAAGAATCAGAGGGAGTGCAAATCAATATAAGCTTAAAAGAATTTAACTATACTTAACCTAGACAGTTCCGATGCTGATTATAAAAGCTTAAATTTTGTGCAATATTAATGAAGATAAGATTTTGTACAAGAAAATTGTTCATTAGATCCACTGAATACAGTAAGGGATGAGTAATCGATAAAACGAAATAAAATTGTTAACTTTTTATGCATTTCCAAACTGGAGTAAACAATCAAAATATATCTAAATACTGAAAATAAAAACAAGGAAAAATAGATTACCATTATTATCTTCACAAGTGAAACGATTTTTAATACATTTTTGATGAGCTGTCTATAATATTAACTCTTGTTTTTTCAGTCTATGATGCCAGGTCTCATTTACTGATTATTAACATTATTAATTTATATTATATATAATCATCGTAATAAGCAAGCTCTTGTGTGAGTACAGTTCACCAAAAATATATTTCGACCATTAAAAGCATCAGTTTTCAATTATAAGTTTGATTCAGACTGGACTCTAGATTACAAATGTTAATCAATGTTCAAAATGTAAAGTACTGAGCTAAACATAAAATTACGGATATTTTAGATGTTTATAGAGCATATGTTCACATACAAGATAAAACTATATTGAAAAATCATCCTATGATATGCAAAATGTTTCGTGTATCTAAAAATCGTACTCAGTAATTTTATTCAAATGTAAATTTTGTTATTAGTATATAGTTTATAGTTGCTAATTTAGATATTCAATACGTAAGCGCAGAACATGTATAAGATAATCTAAATAAAAATATTGTATAAAATTACAAATATACTTATTTCTGAAAAATAAACATTAATTAAAAAAAACTTACTTACGTTAAATGATGATTGTATGTTTTCCGAACAAAGACATTTGGAAAGTATATTTCGACTTAAAATGATACTTCGAGTATATTGGTTACATTTGACTTATTAACCATATTGTTATCTTAACACGTGTGAAGGATAAATTAAAGGTACTTCAAAGTGTTAATATACATATGAGATTCTGGCACTGAAAACGTTTTGATTGGAATGGATCTGACAAGGGCAATCAGATAAAGAAATGCAAGATATGGTAAAACAAAAGTGATCATTAAAACTAGAAGATGTGAAGAGCATAAGAGCCAAAATGCGAAAAGTGATTTGGAATATTCTCAAAGAATAAGAGAACACGATGATAGATTTCAAAATTATACACACTATAAAGAACTTGATCATCTGTCTTTAACAGCTAGGTCAAGGTCTAATGTAAATTGAATATTCAAGTTTAATTTTCAGGAATTCTAAATCAAATTTCTGAAGTAATGATGTTCAATTCTAAAAGATAAATCAAAAACTAAGAAAAAAAATGTCATATTATTTTATACCATATTCTGCATGTCCAATCTAATAAGCATTTGTTAATAGGGAAAATGAATATGCGAATGTGGAACAACCAAAAATACTAATAATCTTTTTTTGATAATTATAAGCAAACTCTGAATTCTATTTTGCTGAACATGAAAGGATAAAAATGCAAATAAAAATGCAATGACATTAAATCAATAATCTAAATGTGACTTCGTTTCACAAATTTTCTAAAGCTAATTCAACCTAGCAATATTTGTCATTTTTGAGAAAACTGGTGTGGCAATAATTTTTCTGGTTAATATTTTTTTTATATTAATCGAAGTTTTAATAGCTTTATCTCTTTATAAGAGATGATTTGATTTGGCTGAATTCTAGAAGTGTGAACAAAAAACAATACAAGGTAAAAATTGAAATGAAGTCACACATCTTGGTTAAGATGAAATAGGACTAAAAAATTTTAAATTTAACACAATTGTATAACAATGGAGAATCTAAAGTACTGCTAACATAATACGTATCAACAAACAATGAGAGCTACAAAATGTGAGTGCGAATGCATATATAACATTAGCCAGATTGTTAAAAAAGAATTTACATCTTTAAAACTTTAAAGGCTTCGTTTGCCAGACACTACACAAAATATTACCGATCTAAATAAAGTACAGGTCAGAATGGAAATCAATTTTTTTAGGGCAGGAAGCAGTAAATTAAGAATTAATTGTAGTAACGCTTGTTAGGCATCGGCAGATATCGACGTGCAATGAGTCACGCGAATACTGATGGGGGATTCATTTCCGCCAGAACAACTGGTGCAGCAAATGAGAATATTCTGCCGAACCTTGGAATAAGATAACAGAGATTTATACTAGATGCGACCACATCATTGTTAATACCTAATGACGGTGTTTCAATAAAACTTATAGATGGGTATAACCACAGTAATTTTTTTTAATCAAAAGAACAGCATCGAATAATACAGAAATGTTCGCTTTCATAATTTATAGAATATAAAATAATTTCTAGCGGACCTGAACAGACATATCAAATATTTGTGATATCATTATGACGCAAAATGATGACCATCAATTAAGAAGCACTTAATATAAATTTTTTAACAGAAATCTACCAAATGCATAAATTCTAGACAAAACCATTAATACTTAGGTCTTCAAACAAAATATGTATCAACAAACTTCTGCGACAAAATATGTATCAACATTCTAGGTACTTAAGGATTTGTAGTATGACGAATTCTTCACAAAAGGATTATAGATCTATATAGCAAACAAAAAGTTTCGATATAAAGATGACGACAATGCGGAAAATATTCTTGATTCTTATTTACTGCGTAAGTATAAAACAGAGTGAATTGTAAGTTCATATGTACATAAAAATGTAAGCCTTTTTCAGTAAATTCTTACATTTAAGAGATTAGCTCATTTAGAAAGTGAATGAAAATTAATTGCGTTGGAACAATATTTGTGATGTCAACAAATTTATAGCAACTACAAAAGCACACACACAAATATTTCAAATATTATAATTGATTATTACGTGTATATATATATATATAATTGAACCATAAAATTCCAATATTAATTTAAATACACATGTCAAGGAAAGATACTACATTTCATATGCATACTTTACAGTATGCGTTATATTATAGCTTCCTTCTATGTATCAATAAAAATTTCCTTGATTTCTAACATATTTAAGAGAAAATTATTTAAATTACAATTATTTTTTACTAGTTATCTAGATAGAAAATAAGCATTTCTTAAATACTGTTACAAAAAAAGAAGTATTGGTTTAAAAATATTATAAATTGATGAAAAACGAGAAAAATGTTATTTATATTTAGCTTAATCCAAACAAAATGTTAAATTATTTCCGAAAATTAATTTCAACATTTATACAGAACAAATTACTCTTTATTGGTTATCCAAAATAAAATTCAAAACATATAAGTGAGTTTGTCAGTTAGGAAAAGCAAAAATGGTTAACCTTCAAAAAATAAGCTAAAAATGATTGATTTTAACATTCCAGCAAATAGAACAGTATTTGTTTCTTACATTATATATATATTTGACAACACATGTGTTATTTCCTCATCCGTTGCGTATGGTCTTCTAGGATGGATTTTCATAGAGAGCCGTATTCATCAGCTGTAAGACAGAAGACCCAGAAAAATCCCAAGCACCCACCCAAACAGATGGCTGGAGATGAGGAAATTCACAACAGCTATTAAATTGTTTAATTCTGTGTATCATTGATCTTAAGATGATCAACTTTTCATACTAGCTATCAACGCTGAAAAACATCAGATGGAAAATAAGACAGAGATCCACTCAGTCACATTGATTTTGACTACAAGTCAATTATTTCGAAGCCTTTTGATTATGACAAATAAAATGCTATCCTTATCCTATTTTGAAGCAATTAAAATAAGGAGAACCAGTATCAGGCATCAAATTAAATTAATTTATAATATATACAACACTTCATATATTTTAAAAGCTAAAACTAGCATCAAGCAAGAATTAATAATACCTACTGAAAGCACTGAATTTAGGTCGATTTGATTAAGTGTTTCTTATAAGCAAGCCGCCAATAGCAGATTAAGTTATAAAGTGGAAAATACTTATCTCAAAAGAAAAATCTCAAATGATAAGAGAATAAGCAATTAGATAAAACTTCCTCATTGACATTTGTAAGAAGGATAGTTTGAAAAGCACTTAAAATTTATTTTTTATTATTATTGTATTTAGAACTTTGTTACCACAATGTGATCAGAAATCGTAAACTAGTGCAATCCAAAATTGAATTTTTTTTTAAAAAGTTAAAATTAATGAATTAGAATTTATAAATAAATAACGCCAATTTAAAAAAGTATACAGAAATGACAAAATTTAAAATCAAAACTAGTAGGGAAAATTTTTCTAAATTGTTACTATTTTTTTTTTTTACAGCGTAAGATCGTATTAAAATATTTCAATTAAAAATATTTACACATTTAATACAATTTTGTTATTCGAAATTTTAAAAGTCATGTATGTATATTTTTCACAATATCTATAATTAAAAAAAACAAAACATAGGCCTAAAAATAAAAACTATGCAAACCAATAATATATATAAAAAAATTTAGAATCTAAGTCAAAAGCCTGCAATCATAGATTTTAGAATGTAGCAAGCTCTCTATACTTGATTTAAACAAAAGTAGACAAACCCAAAATGTGAAAACAATTGTTATAGACACCGATACGATCGAATAATCAAGTTAATTGAAATTTTGTGCGTGAACTGACCCTTTTATTTTTTGTATTTTTAATTGTATTTACCAAAAGAGTATTATTACTACCTTAATTTTTTTAATTACAATGTTCATAGTAACTGTTCAAAGTCCATTTCTGTCATTTCCGGAATAAACTATCAAAACAAAATACTTAAAACTCACACAAGTTCTCCCTACAATTTATTCTTACTTTTTCAATTATATCTATTTTTGTACAGAACAATATTTTAAAATTATTTAATATATTTTGTTTTGTTTCCATATAGCCATTAGAGTTATATTTTGAAAATACTTAAATAAAAATATTTAGTATTAAAGTTAATATTCTATTAAATCAATAAATTAAAGAATACGATAGAATTTTACAAGATTTGTTAGAAAATCATTTATAATTATCAACCACATAATTTTGAATCATTATCTATTATAAGAGAAATTAGGCCATGTCACATACCATTTGATACCCATCTTTGATCAAATACACTGTTTTTTTTTTTTATTTATTTTTTAAATTTAATTTAATTTTTTTTTATTTTTTATAGTTGATTTTTAAACCCTCATATGATAAATGAATAATTGAGGAATTTTACAATCAAAGATATTACTTAAAATGTCGGTCAACTTTTTTTTACAATCCAACTATTTATTCTTATTTGCGAATAAATTAACTTTAAAAAGAAGGAACAATAAAAAGAATTTAAAATGACGTAAACTTCCCTTCCACCGTCCTCATATCCGTTCCATCAGAACAAGTGTGATTACCACAATTTTTCAAAGAAACTGAAGAATTTTGAGAATTACACTACGCTTAATAATACAATCTTAGTAAATATTCTACATAAAGACTTGTTTGATCGAGTCATTGTTTCCTTAAAAATAAGTTCTTTGTGCAGAGTGAAATTTGATACGAATCAAAATAAGGCGATATTACGCAATGAATTAACTATAATTAGAAATTTATACTTACAAAATATTAGTATTCACTATTGTTTGTTTGTTTAAGCTATTTTGAAATAATGGAGAGATTATATTATTTATTTATATTTTATTAAATTAACTCTTTTTTTAATTTATAAATCAGAACTTTTATTCTTCCCCTTCAGACATCTTGAAGTAATTAAACATGCTTTTTTATTACTCTATTGATTAAAACATGTTCCTTGATTTTCAAATAACTCTAATACTGCAGTACAGTAAATATTCGTTTAAGTGTTATCAGAAAAAATTAAATTCCATATTTTAATACATTTTAGATATTCTCAGATTTCAAAACTAAAAAGTTGATGGAATTAACAGTTGTTTGCCTTATCAACATAAAAATAACAGTCAAACCGTTGTTGACTCTATAATTTAAACTGTCAACAAAGGACGTCAACGTTGTTTTTTTCAAATTAATGAAATTCATAGAAAAATAAATTTAGGATTTTTTTTTCGCATGAACTAATTTAAAAAAATCATAAAAATTAATGATATAAATCTAAATTAATTTAGAAGATTAATAATTTTCAAGTCTGACGATAAGTGCCTTATAGTTAATCAAACTAATCCAATTAGTTTTCAAAATATTCAATAAAATAACAATAATTTTAAAAAATCGAAATTTTAATGCAAATGACCTCTGGAGAAAAAGAGATGCAAACAGGAAGTATCAGTAAAAAACAGCCGCTTAAATACAAAATGCAGCTGAAATGAAATGTTAATGATTCTGACCTTAACCTCTTTCGCTTCTATTAACCAGAGTGGTTATCGCCAAATTAATAACAGATCTGATGGAATACATTAATTGTGGCGGCGTATGTACAAGAATATTCTCAGAGGCAACCAAACCCCATTTCAATGAATGAAAGAAATAAAATACCATATTGGTACTCTGTGACATCTTACGCAGAAAACTATAACTTTTTATAAATAAAATGAAAATAGTTTAAATTTAGAATGAAAAAAACTCCGATTTTACAACTCCTACGTTAGAAGAAAACGTTCGTTCAATGGCTTCGAATGGATTCTGGAAGCTGCTACAAAAAGAAAATCGATTTTTTTCGAGCTCAGCACACTTGGAATAGCTCGTTCTTCCCCTTTAACTCTTCAGCACACGAGAGAGAGAGAGAAAAAAAAATTTTTTTTTTTGTACTTTGTTGCGTAGAACATGTCATTTTTCAACTGGATGACGTGTCCCTGCTGGCAGAAAAGAAATTAAATTATAAAGTCACCGTTATAACGTCGTCAGGAGTTATTGTTTAAACAAGTAATTATTCAATTAAAAGCGCCGTGAACAAAATACGTCAGAGACGATACATAGTTAAAAGAATTTTGCTATAAAACTGATATGCACGCAGACTTATGTGATTTTAAAATACAAACACTAAAGTAACCACGTTCTTATTTCATAAATAATAACTGATTTTGTTTAAGGAGACTAATTAGTTGCGATGTTATACCAAGACATCAAGTGTGTAAAAAAAATTTCATTTAGAAAACACATTAAAATATATTTATCAAAAACTATACGTATAAATATTTATAATAAATTCCTAAAATAAATTGAGTTTAAATCATAAACGATAAAAACTGTTTAATATTTAAAAAAATATCAGATGTATTTTTTTTTTTTTTTTTGCTTTAACGTGTATTATTTTTTTAAGGAAAAGACTATACAAATAAACCTAGCTCAATAATTAGAACAAGGAAATTTGTGATTGATACGCCTATTTTTTTCATACAGAAAGTAAAATACTCTGGAGAATATTTTTTCTTGACAAGGAACCAGACAGACAAGGCAAACATTAATTAAATTAGAATTTACAGACAACAGAAATGTTAAAGTATAACAATTTAACATTGTAACGATATTAGTCTAAAAATAATATTCTTAGTGATTAAAATATCCTCCAATTTTGTAGTCATACATATCAGAATCTACAATACATTTTAAAATAAGAATATGGTAATAAGAGCGATATTTCTAATGTTTTGAAATAGGTTTTAATGTTTTCTTTTATTGAATTCATTATTTCCTTCAATCACATAGATGTATTAATTTTCACAAAAATAGCAGTTTTTCTTAAAAGAATTTAATAAGGAATAAAAATATCAAATTAGGAATATTTTGAATCTAATGAGGCTCTTATAATATATATTTAAGATAAACACTTCGAAACAATAAAAGAAAAACAGATTATTTCTCCTAGTGTGGTAAATAAATTACAAAATAAAATCACTAGTCTTTTTGATTACCTGAAAACAAATTCTTATTTTTTATCTTGATTTGTTTTTTCTTAGTGATATTTAGAATTTAATAATTTTAAAAAAAATCACTTCCATTTTATAAATAAGTTTAGCATCATGACAAGAATTTGTATATCAGCATAGTTTATTAAAGTCATTAAAGTGTAAGAATAGTTTATTTATTTTTTGGTGAAATGTAAACAAATATAAATACAAAATATTATAAAAATTTTTGATTTGATTGGCATCACAATTAAAATTCTAAGCAGATTTTTATTTAAAATAACGATTTAGATATTTTAAACAACTCATAATTAAAATTTACAAATAAATATATATATTTTTTTTAGTATTATTAAAAATAATTTCAAATATATTCAAACAATACAGATAATCTACATAAAAAATACTATGAAATATTTTATGTTCAATTAGCATAAATAACTGAAATTATAGCATAATTGAAATTATTTCCTACTTAAAATTAATTAAAAAGTACAAAATCTGAAAAAATGTATTTATTTTTTTTAATTCTTATCATTATTTTTTTACCGAAAGTTATTAGAATGTTAAATGTAAACAAATAATTTATTTATTTATTTATTAGCACTCAAAATTTACTAATAAAAAGCATTTTATAAGCTTTAAATAAAATAATGACAGTAAAAAGAGTACAGTTTTATGTGAAACGGATTCTAAGTTCTATCACAGTATTTTTCGAATTCAATCATTTATAAACAATCAAAATTTACTTTTGATAAAAATGATGACCTTTTTCCATATTTATTTCAAGGTTTCCTCAAAGTACGTGTGAAACATCCCAGTACAAATAGTTGCTCCAAAAATAACACCGCGCAAAAAAAACCATAAATAATAAATTATGAACGTAACTTTAGAGCTGCACATCCTCGATCAATTATTGTTACGCTCCGCAACACCCACTGAATGAGAGAAAAAGACAAAACTATTATTTATAGAGAAATTCTCGAAGGACAGTTAACAAAATAACTCCTATTTGAAACAATACAAATTCAGAGAATATAACAACGGAATTTACTTAGAACATGTCAGTTACTAATCGTCTCCTCCATCCATGTTGATGTTGCGAAAACATAAACATATACACCATCGAGACGATTTAATTTGTCAACCGTCACAAATCGCTGGCGACTTCGTCGTAGGTAAAATTACAACATTCAATGGATATTTCACGCAAATATTTCTATAGTAAATGTACTTACATCCTTGCTCTCCATTCCGAGTCGGGAGGGATGAAGACGTCGTCGTTGTCGTCGCCTCATCGCTGGGAGGTTTCCGCACGACCATTATATTACCATTCTTTTCCCAGAATCTTGTGCCGCGAAACAAAGCGTCCATCATCTTCAGGGGGACCCACTAAATCACATCACAGGACACAACTGGACACTTATATGAGAAGATATGAATGCCGTAATCCGAAAGAAGATGCAAAAGATTTCCAGAAGTCCGCGGAGGATGGTGCGATGGCGGATGAGTACGGGAGTGGAGACTGCGGGAGCTAAGGCAACAGATGCCCATGCGCGTCGTGTGATGGAGTCATGCTCCCAGCCTGCACTTCGGGAGGATCAGGAGGAGAGTCTCACGGCGCCGGGGGGGGGGGGATAGGGGCAGAGAATCCAATCGCACAAAAATCGAATTCATTCCCAAGCGATTAATAACTCGACGCAGTAACACAACTGAAACTTTTTATAAGGCACCACTAAAAGCAAAATAAGTCAGATAAAATAACAAATGCCCACAGTGAAAAAAAATCCAAAAGAAAGAACATTCAATCACGTAAGAGTATTTTGTTAGTAAACAAGTGTTTTTTTTCTTTAAAGGTAAAAAATATTTTTTTATTACTTACAAATCTAAAATATTAAAAAAATAAAAAATAAATCGTTTTTGCCGATATAAACTAATTATAAAGTGGATGTTACGATTTATTTATTGCTTGCATAAACAATCAAATATCAATATTTAATGTGCTTTACATGCTACATGAAATAAATTTATCTTTACTTAATGATGAATAAGTATTTATTTTTTAATAGCGGTATCAAGAGAGACAAATCTCCAATAATATATAAAATAACCCATCTCATTAAGATATTGGCCAACATTTTCTTTCCAACTGCTCACTGAAGAGCTCATCCCACTGACAACTTTACTTGCTTTTAATGGGTGGATAACATTGTATATTCAACATTATCGGTGAAAACGATTATTTGCTTAACTCACAGACCAATTCCAAGTAAAATAAAGTGACGTACACATAATCTCACAGACCAATTCCAAGTAAAATAAAGTGACGTACACATAATCTCAACTATAACAAAAGAAACAACCACTTTATGGGTAAAAAATATTGAATATTTATTTTATTTCAAATCTCATAACGACAAAATATTTTTTTTTTAAATATTAATATGTAAAATCATTTTTTTGGGAAAGAAATGTCGTCATAGCTGTACAAAAGAAATTAAAAAAATACATTTTTATTTCATTTTATACTGATTTATAATAGATTGACAAAATAAACACTAGAAAAACAACTAAAACAATAATATTTATTTTATCAATAAATCGGTTCATTGATTGTAAAAAATTAACTACAATATACTGTATTCACAACGAAAACTTTGCAATATACGAATTCTTTAAATCAATGTCAAGATTTTTAATTCTTTAAACAAAGAACACAAACAAACCAAGAATAATCATCTTCAGAAAATCAAATTTTTGTAGGTCAAGCCCTATTTAAAAAAAAATAACAATGAATGTCGACCTAAATAAGTTTATATATTTTCTCATAATAAATATTCAAACAATAAAGTTTATGTGAATATTGGTTAAAAATATTGATCTTCAAAACGGATATAATTACTTTGTTTTCGTATATTCATTTCAATTTTTTCAAAATACTATAAAAGTCTGAGGAAAGCTTATATTAACTTATTTTTAAAACGATTTCTACATATTTATTTGAAATTTGAAAGATTATTTAAGGCTATATATAAATTAATAGTTACATTTTAATTTTTAATTCACGCGTTTTTTAGTAAAAAAAAAAAAAAAACGTTTTTTCAGATTTTGGAATTCTAGTTTGAAACATCAATTTAAAATAAAACGAACATTTTTTTTATTACAAATTTTTTCTACAATACTTTATATTAATTTGATGAGTAATATAGACACTGATTTTGCAACGATTGACAAACACTGAAATTGCACTTTAACAAGAAAAATTCGCATGAAGGTGAAATTCTCGCAATAAGGGTGCTTTCATACAGAAATGAAAAAAAATGATAAGAAATAAAACCTGGTGTTCAAAATCAAATTGTTGTTTAAAAGGGTATTAATTTTTTTCACGAAGGTTCTCAAAGTATTATTATCAGATTTTCTTATATTTCTCCCATGTAGCAAATACTTCATCATACAAATTATTTAGACTGGTATCTGGCACTTTCTTAGAAATTGTCGATAGAAGTTGCTTCTAAAGCATTCGCCAGGTGACAATTCAAAGAATAGGACAATATCTTGACATGGATTTAAAAATTCTTTGAACATAGACAATTCAAATAATTTTTAGGACGCAGCGTTTAAAACATAGCGAGCAATATGGAAGTATCCAAGTCCAGTTTACAATTAATAATAATTGTTTCAACATCGATATTAAAACATGCACTTGAGTACGAATTTATAATTTTATTTTTCGGTGTATTTCCAGTATATATAGTTATATACTTTAAACGATCTCTAAATCAAACCCCTTCTACATTTTCCCCCTAAAAATGTAAATTAAATAATTTTACCATGATACTTTTCTGGTCATCATTCGTGAGAATGTTTATTAAGTGATAAATTTAATACAAGAAAACCTCTATAATTAACCAAATGAAAATTTAGATTATTACCATGAAAACAAAAGAAATTATTAAAATTTAATAAGCTATAATAGTTCAGAGAACAAATAAATATATTGTGGTAGTATAAGACACTTTTTTT
>JAPDSC010109255.1:19799-34420 GCA_026290005.1 Latrodectus geometricus
TATATATATATATATATATATATATATATATATATATCTATATAGAGTAAAAACAATAATATATCATTTAATATTAAGGAAATAAATTACAAAAATCAAAGTGGATTTTACCTAAATGCGATCATAACAAAAATTTTCATAATAATAATTTTTTTTATCATATTACATTGCATAAAATTAGATATCTCATTTTTTTAAAAATTATTTCTTAAGACAGCATTTTTTATGCACTTGCTCTTATATGTTAAATGTTTGGGACTCACCCTATGACGTATAATAAAATCTGAATTATTTATTAACTTTTTAATAAATGATAAAGGCAAAATTTACTTCTTTTCAGGAAATGGATTTAATAAGCTTATATATAATTATTAAATGTTTTTTTATTGTTCTTGTAAGTTAAAATAAACCATCTTTTAAAATTTTGTTTCTATAGCAATACATATGCATAGAATTCTAAATAACAAGCAAAACGAATTGTAACATACATTTATGGAGCTATTTTAATCCAAATATTTCAGTGTAGTTTGTTACTATTTGCAAATACAAAATTTTATAAAATAATTGTACATAAAATGCGAAGAAATAAATTCTCTATTCCTCAAGCAATAAAGAATTATACATTTCGTTCAACAACTTTAAATAATATAATTTGCAGACGCAGTATTTGTAATAGCTAAAATAGTTTTTGTGATTTTTTATTTGCCAATTATACTTTTATTTGTATTATTTTAGATTTAAAAACAATAAAAATGATAAGTTTAAAAAAAGGCCATATATGTTTTAATTTTTATCTATTATTAAGTAGATTAGATTAAAGAAAGACGTAATTAAATACATATAATT
This sequence comes from Latrodectus geometricus, assembly GCA_026290005.1. Taxonomy (NCBI): domain Eukaryota; kingdom Metazoa; phylum Arthropoda; class Arachnida; order Araneae; family Theridiidae; genus Latrodectus; species Latrodectus geometricus. The sequence continues at coordinate 20,646 of JAPDSC010109255.1, forward strand.
TATTTATTTTTAAATATTAGACCTTTACAATTAATTACATGTTCTAAATAAATATTTCTTTTTATTTATTTATTCTATGTTATTGATTTCATTATTATTTACGTTCGTTATAATTACTTTTTAAAAATCACTAATATATATTTTGTTAATTTAATATTCTTTTCCGTTACGAATTATTCTATTTTTTTAAAAAAATGGAAAAAAGTTTTTGTTTGAAAATTATTGATAATAGAAATTAGCCTTTATATAATTTAGATATGCACAAAAATTTTTAAGCAGAAATTTTTACTTTAGAAGAAAATTTCAAAAGGTGAGAAGAAAATAAACAGTACCTCATAACCTGCAGCGCTGCACAACTACTCACCAAAGACAGAACTGGAAACAAGCATTTTGTCATAAAAATAAAGCCATTGCTTTATATTTGGAAAAGCACCCATTCTCTAAAACCGCAAATTCATAAATAAAAGATAAAAATATTTTGCGGTTTGTTAGCTTGGGAGAAAAATGAAGTTTATTTCATAACAAAGAATAAAATAAAGCTTAATGCTACACATTGATTTATTTTTCATTTAACATTGAAATTTTTAAATAACTATTAACATTAAAAAAATCACAAACCTATTTTTATAAAGTAACAATAATATCTTTTTGCAATCCAAAGAGTTCAGCATATATGAATAATTTAAGAGGACCCATCCTCAAAATTTGGACCTGGGATTTGAATTAAACAATTTAATAATTATAGTCCACAAAATAAATAATATTTTAATAACAATTAATGTAATGCTTTTCGTTAATTATTTATTGATTCTACATTTATAAACTACGCTGTTTCTTTTAATGAGTAATAAATCAATATTCAAACACTAATACAAACTAGGTAAAATTAATTCTATAATATTCTCTAATTCATGTTCACATAAATGGAATTAGAAAGAAACTTATCAAAATTTAAAAACTGCTTTAAAGTAAACACTAACAAATTTATTCGATAAACAAACTTATTCGATTATAAATTTTATGCATAAATATTCTTTCTCTATCACACACAATAACAACAACAAATTCATACTACAACTAAAAGTTTACAACTCTTAGAATATCTATTAATTCGAAAATAAAGAAAAATTAAATATAACAACAATCGTTGAAATTAATTTTTGTAAAAGTGGTAGACAAAATTTGAAAAAATAAAGATTTTTTATAATTTTCTCAGTTTATTTAACTGATATTTTAATCTGGGAACAATAATTTTTCTTTAAGAACAAGGAAAATATTTTCTTGGGCAACGTTAAGATTTGTGATATTTATTAGAAGTTTGAACAACTTCTAATAGTTAAAATTATTAGATCTTCTAATCACATGATATTAACCAACCAATGTGAGCTCGAGAAACCTGCCTAAATGAAATTTCTAGATGTATTCAATAGAGACTGGCCGGTATCCAAGTCCAGTTTAACAACAGACCAAATGGAGCTTTAACCCAAACTTTTCTAATTCCAAGGACGTAGAGTTTAAATTTATTAATAATCAAACTTTAGTGATTTATGAAAACAAATCTATACACTATTCTTTATTATTATTATTGGAAATACAATTTGTTTGAATATCGATCAACATATAAATACTTTTTTAATTACTACATATTAGTTTAAAATTGAAAAGAACATTGTTATCATTACTTGTGTTTTTAATTTTTATATTAACATGCAACACAGTGGTTTATATCCAAACAAATATTAATACTTAACATTGGTTTTATAAAACTCTCTTATAATGACTTAATAATAAAGATTAAAATGATTACAATAAAGATAAAAAAATGCAATTTTAACGGTGGAATGATCATATCCGGTCGATATAACAGGAAATATTAATTTTAGAGTATTAAGAAAAAACTATTTTATTTTTCAGAAGAGTATTTATGATTGTAATATCACATTTCGGAAAAATAGAGATTAATGGATAAAAAATACAACGAAAAACAGTACACATACAATTCTAAATTATACTACATTAAATTAAAGGAAAATCCTTACATATTAAAAAAAGGGATCTTTTCCAAAGTTATCAATATTATACAAAAAAAAAAAAATAAATAAATAAAAAAAAAAAATAAAAAAAAATTGCACAAATTGATTAAATGAAAGCATTCATAATATATTACAGCATAATTTAATTGTCGTTTATAAAATTTTTAATATATTTATTATTAAAAAAGTATGGCTATTAATTTTAAATATGGATGATATACAAAAATATTAAAAATTATTTATCACATTGAAAAAACTCTTTTTTCTTCATTCTAAAAAACTCAAAATATATCAACATAATTTTGTTAAAATAAGTGTTTCCTAAGATGAATGCACCCATGAATGAATCGGATAAAAAATGTTTTGTTTTAGTTCTTGGAATAATATAATTCATGGGAGAATAATTTATATGGTCCATATAAAAATATAATTTATACAATTCAGAATAAAATAAAAATTATCTTAATAAAATTTGGGGAAATACAAAAATGTGCGTTATTTGGCAAGAAACTTCTGAACTGAAATGAAGCGATCAATAGTTTCATAAAATTTTTTTTTTTATTTTTTGATGTTCAAGAAAAGTACTAAATTAAAATCATGTAAAATCGATTACTAACATGAAAAGAAAAAAAAAAAAAAAAAAAAAAAAAAAAAAGAAAGAAAGAAAGAAAGAAAAGAACATATTAGATTTATATGTAAAACAATATTTAACTTTCATAATATTTGAAAATTTTTAATGAGTTCATATTTCATACTATGCACTTGGATTCCTTCAGAATATTCCAGTTTTAATATAGTAAAAATTGTGATTAACAGAAAGTACCATTTACGGTAGTTAGTATTTGGAAACATATTACAGATAGTTTAGAATTCCGATTTAGAGAATATCACACGTACTTCTATAGTTTTCGTAAAACATTTTTTTAATGAAAAATGAAGTTTACACCATAAATTTCAACATAAAACATTTAATTTACAATACAGAGAACAAAAATAGAAGCGTTTTATTTATTTACCAATCAAATTATTCAAATATACGCATGCACAAGTCATCAATAACTCTGTCGTCTCAAACTGCAAATTAATTTTATAATAATCCGGAAAGAATTCTTGAGATGCATTTTTGAAATTGAAATAAGAATAGTTTAAGTATTTTATAGGTACTTATATTAGAGACTTTTACATCATTCGTTGGAAATGAGGTGAAAAACACAATAAATTATTCTTAGAATATCACCTCGTTTATCTTAGAATTTTTTTTTTATCATAAATTAAAAGTTTCTTTTCAAAATTGTTTTATTTTTAACATAAATAAATTTTTTTGAGTACACTTGAAATTTCAGGAATTAAACATCAAATTCCACATGTGAATTAAAATCTGAAGATTTTCCTTTCAATGATTGTGTAAAATTAAAACGGTTGTTTCACAAAGAAACAATTTTCAGACGAAATGAGAAAGGAAACAGCTGGAAGAGCTATTCTAATAGAAAAAAGAACCTTAAAAATTGTGATGACAAAATTGGATGACGTAATGAAGTGACATGACATGTTTCATGCGTTAGTCAACTGCTCTAAAAGCTCCTTCTCAGTTTTAACAAGCATTTATTGCATTTACCATTTTCTTGAATAAAAACGTTACATTTATTTTTCTAAAATCTATAGATACACTAAATAATTATTGACGTTAATTATAGAGAAAAATTTATGTACAATATTAATTTTCATACTCCATGTGTTTTTCATGTTTATAAAAGACACGTGGAGTATGAAAATTAATATTGTATATAAATTAATAGTAATTTAATCTATAAAAAGACGCATTTCATAAAGACCTATTTTCTCAATATTTCTCATTTTTATCAATAATTTAGCATTTATACTTCATAGGCAAACACTATGTATCGAATTTTGAAAATTTTACTACATCAATTGTTCAAAATGATAATTTAATACAAAACAAATTATATTAAAAATGGTTCACACAGAGAGAAAAATATTACTTTTGATAGGCATAATGAGTTCATTAAATATATTATATTATTCTTGAATTATTTTTTCTAGAGAGAAGTCTCTTTAGTTACAGTCATAGAAGACGTAACAAAGAAGAATTATCATGTTGGTTATGCCTGTACCAGATCTTTTTTTCGGAATTTAAAGTTTTAATAACTTCAGTGAAAACTATAAAGAAAATTATTAGGAAATTTTATTTCTGAGCAGTAAAGATTTATTGCGACGATAGTCCGTGTTTATAATTTAACAAGAATTCCAGAAATGGACTTAGTTCAGAAATTCGTTTATCAATATAATTTCGGTTCGAATTACTAATCCCGAATTAATTCTGTCTTATTAAATAATATATGAATATGTTTTTAAAGCAGAGTTACATCATATCATTTTTAAGAGCTGTACTTAATTTATTATTTGATAAGTGTTTGAAATATACTACTTAGAAAATGTCTTAATATAAAACAAGTTTGTAAGTCAAATTTCAATTTAATACAAAGGATTCATCAATTTTCAACTCTCGTGTTCAGAATTCAGCACTTATATTTCATTTATTAAATAGTTACAGATTATTAATTTAATTCAATCTCACATTATTCCCTAATGCATTAGTGGCGAATTTCTTTTTATGCATGTTCCAAATGTAGGCACATTTTTAATTGTTGAATTGTTTTTTAGCGTACCTGATAAAAAAATTTCCTTCAATATAAAAGAAATAAAAAATTCAAATATTAAGTGTTCATAAATAGAATTATAAGCCTTCTTTTCAAATTGCTTATGTACCTAAAACAATTATACGATATATTGCAGGATTGTTTGTAATTCTTAGAGCAATCTTTACGTAAATAATTGCCTTAAAAAAACCCATAGGTTAAGAATTAAACTATAAGATAATGAAATTAATAGTAACGTACCTGCTTCCATTTACAACAGAGTTAAAAAATTCAAGGAATATTTGCAATGAACGCATTGAAAATAAAACGTCTAATATCAACAAGCTCAATCCTTTTTCAGTATAAGAGACAAAGCGATGGTAAATAAAATGTTCGATGACATTTAAATAATAAATTAGTAGTTTTCCACTTTTTTTGGAAATTCACATTTAATTACAGGTTTATATTAGGTTGTTCGGAACGTTATTTCATTTTATATGAAAATGAAAAACGTAAAGCGAATAAATATTTTATTGAATTGTATATTGTCAATTCTAATCCAAAACCTTTTACCATCTTTCTGGTCGTAGCATGATTTCATACTCATAAAATGGTTGGTTTTCACTAGCAAAAAACTGATTCAGGTGGGAAAAACGACATGACTTTCCGATCAACCCAATAATATATACTATTATAAATATAACAAAGGATTTTATAGAAGTGTACAAGCATTTTATGCAATCAAATTTCAGTTTTGCTTTCACGTTCAGGTAACCAATAGAAGAAAAGTATTCCAAAATATCATCATTACATAAAGCAGACATTCAAATTACAGTACATTAATAATTTCAAATCTTAATTCTTGTTACATTATCGTGATTCTTCGTAATTTTAATTTATAGGATTTAGTTTACCATATTTAAAAGACAAAGAAGGTTGCTTTTAAAAACTGAAATTTGAATTCATTAAAATTGTATTATAATTATCACACAAAGTACTTACGTATTAGCCTGTCGATCATTTTCAACAAATTTAAAAAAACATTGCCAAAATGTCATCTTTGGAGGAATTTGTCGAGAAACTTTATAATTCGAGTTTCGAATAGAAAGGAAGAAATTTTTTTTGAAGAAACAAAGCAAAATACAGATCCACGAATTTTTCCGACTCTTGGAAAGCGTATACAACAGACAAATTGATAGCTGAAAATTTTGAACACTTCAAAGTCATTCACAGTTATAATTTTGTCAACCCCGGTACCAGGGCACATACACAGAACACTACGGGATTTAGTAAAATGACAAAACAAAGAACACCTGCATGATACCACTTAGATTCGTATTTATGAGAATATATGTGGCGTCGCCTTCATAAAGAAGACTCGAGTCCTATTCGTCGGAATTTCGAATGCTATTAGAGTTCTACCCGCTGTAACAGTTTTCGGAAAAGAAATAATATATTTTTTTAATATTCAATTTTGTTAAAATAATGAAATTCAAACAATGAAATGTCATTTGAATTTTGCTATTTGTGATTAAATTTAGGTATGGCGTCAATTTTTCCCAGTTTATTGGTCGATGGTATCACGTATCTCACACAAAAAATAAATCCGAAAAACAAATTAATTTCCGGTATGAACATTTATAACTCAATAATATAAAATAATTCAGATAAAAAAATAAATTAGAAATCATGTTAGTTATAGATTTTTCATATTACCAACAAATTTCTTAGAAATATAACTTTTGTGATACGGGATAATAATTTCTTTAATTATTAACCATAAAGTGATTGTTTCTTTCGTTACAGTTGAGATCATGTGTACGTCACTTTATTTTACTTATAATTGGTCTGTAAATTAAACAAATAATCGTTTTACCAATAATGTTGAATATACAATTTTGAACATCCATCCAAAACAAGTCAATTTGTCAGGGGGATTAGCTCTATAGTGAGTAGTTGGAAAGAAAATGTTGGCCAATATCTTAGTGGAATGGGTTATTTTATATATTATTGAAGATTTGTCTCTCTTGATACCACTATTAAAAATAAATACTTATTAATAATTAAATAAAGATAAATTCATTTCAGGTAGCATGTAAAGCACATTAAATATTAATATTTGACTGTTCATGCAAGCAATAAATAAATCATAACATCCACTTTATAATTGGGTTAAATCGTCCTTGCCGATTTTTATTTATTATTATTTTTTTTAATAATTTTTATTTTTACAAAAGCATTTAATTTACACATCATTGTGGTCTCCCGTATGCATGAGATTGGAGTACGAAATTATCTAATTATAAAACTGCACACAACAATAATTTAAAAAAAAGGAAAAAACAATGACAATGAACTTGACGGAAATTTAGTCTCTGGATGTCGATTCCATCAGCTCTATCCGCTCGCAAGTACTGACTGAATAGGTATTGTTTTGTAACAAGGAGCATTTTAACAAATGATTTTCCTCCACTTCAAAATTTGATTTCACGAAGTCCACAAGAGGCCATCATCTACACAAATGTGGAACTGGTGTCTAGCCAGACAATCATATCCGGTCTGTAAAAGGACATGCCGCAACTGCGATGGATCTAATTAGGGATATTTCAAATATCGAGTTTTTTATTCTTAATTTCTTCAAGGATTTAACGTCAATGTGATTTGAATGGCATACATTTTTTATATGAAATTCCACATTTATTTCAAGCAATAACATTTTTCAAAAGCTCTTGAAATTATTCCCCTTGCATTATTTTGATTAAAAAATTTAGTTTTCGATAAATAAAAATAATATATAACAGTAGTTTAACGATTATTATATATTGCAAAATTTTCTCCAGTACATTTAAAATAAAAATATTTTATAATCGCTTTTATAATTATTACTATTAATGAATTTTGATTACAGGATTTGAAACAGAATAAATATGTTTCAAATTGTAAAACACTAATAACAAAAATAATCATAATAATTATTTTTGTTTTTTATTAGCATTTTTTTAAATTAATATAATTTTTCGCAATTTTTTTTAATATTCTTAAACTAAAAACATTGATTAGCTAAAAAGGTAGTACCCTGTTGCGTAATTTCTGTGTAATCCATATCATTATACTTATTCTTTATCTAAAAATTTACTGCAACTTATAGTATATAGAATAACTTATGCATAAAAAAATATTTCTAGTATTAAATATTGAAGGAAACATTTCTATGCGATTTGTTCGAAATCCAGGTACCATAATAAAATTGCATTGCACAATATTTCAAATAAAAGCGAAATGGAATATTACTAATGCACTGATTATCATACTCATGTTCACATTATATTACTCATGACACGTAATATAAATAGTTTTTAAGCAATAAAAAAATAGTTTTCAAATTTATCATCGAAAGAGTTTCAACGGAATTCTTATCGTCAAAGATCATGAGATTTTATATAAAAACTCTCTTTGAAAAGTAACGCAGATAAAATAAATGATTATCGCAATAAAGATGATATATATTTGTTTTTAGCAATGAGGCACGGCGTAAGATAGATTGGCGATAATTCCAATGAAAATGATAAATGTTAACGACTATAAAAACTTATTGGTTAATCTGTCAAACTAAGCCTAAATTTGCTAAACAGATTTGAGAATTAATTAGATTTGCATTCTATCACACAATTACTTTCACAGTAGCTCAGAACAGTTAGCATATAAGAAACAATTTTTTTTTTTTTTTATGTAACTCAATGTGTTTCTGTAAACGAAATAATACGTAAACAACGTTTTATATTGTCCCCCCATCTCTAAGCCCTTAAATACACATGATTTCTGTAATTATTTCATAAAGAGAATCAAGTGCAATAGATTCTATTGGATTTATTATATTTTTTATGAAATAAAGATTCCTTGATAAATAGAGGCGTGTGTTACTTATATTAGGTTGGGGAAAAAGAAATCCATTATTTTTACGTGAACTTTTTGTAACTTCTTTCAGATTCGCTTTGTAAAAAGGTTTAAAACAGTTTTCATGTAGATTTTTAGGTCTAGTGCGAAGCTACGACTGCTGACATGCTGTCAAGTTTGATAATTTTTGATATTTTATAGACATTCTCGACGATGTTGTATCCATGCGACAAATACCTATACCCAAACGGAATCGACGAAACCAAAATTGTGCGTAACTGGTTGTTACAGTCATATATAGGACGATAAACACCTTTCACAATTTTAACCATCTGGTTAGCATTTTCGCCATTATAAAAGAAAAACTAAAATCTATCGAATTTTCTGTTTGTTGTCTTCTATTTTTAAAACCTTGTACTCGTAACTGAATTAATCAAACAAAAAACCGCAAGAGAATGTTTAGTGTCAAATGTCACCTTTCCAATGAGCATAAATTTGAAATTGTTTGATAGATACCTCACGAGATAGCGATCACTACAGACGTCGGCCGAAAAAATAATGGATAACTTTTTCCCCAACCTCATACATTGATTTCAAACCATGAAAAAGAAGCACGTACAACGACGCTTCTGCCAAATAACATTTTAAAGCTACATTTACAAAAATCCTTTGTATCAACGGCAAAACTAAACATTAAAAAACTAATACAACGGCATAAAAGGTGTAAATTCATCTATTTACGAATGTTTCACATAAAAATTTTCAAATAGCATACAAGCTTTGTAAAATGAATACAAAATATTTTGTACTAATGGAGTTCCTAAAAGGTTAAATGTTCCTTAAATTAATTTTTTTAGTCGGAAAGTATATTTCTTCAGTAAGTTTATCAACAGGAAAAAAGTATTTATAAAATTTTCTTCCTAGCTTTCAGAATTGTAGATATAAATCAATCTTTACGACAGGTAATTTTGCATTCTATTTTAATTTCTTTGAATCTGTCTTAGACTGCTACCGAAGAACAGTATTAGGATTTAGAAGCTGAAGTATATTTTAATTTCGATCTTAATTACATTGCATTTAATTTTCATTACGTTATACCGTCTGCCAAGAACACTTACTTTTTGACTATGATAGACATCTCTTTGGAAAAAAAATATCAACGAATCTCAACACACGCAAAAATAGATTACTTAAAACCTCTCTAACACGCGATCATTAGCAAAAAAGTAAAAAAATATATATATAACTAGACAGTTACATATCTTATCCAAGTAACAATGGAACGTGCTCGAAAGTGGGTGCTTGGCATAAAGATGAGACGGAAGAGAATCAGAATAAATGCTAATTTAAGAGAGTTAATGGTTTTAAAATTACACTGACGTATTTTTCCTTTAGGAAAATATAGCGGGTATATGAAACAAGCTAATTTTTGGCGCCTTATTTACACGGGGAAATAAGAATATTCTCTGTTCCATTCTAAATGGTACAATTAGTTCTCATTAGCTGGAAACAATGTAACACATTTTCATGGGCTAATGGAAATCACCACGATGGTCAACATTCAATGCTGTTAGAGGAGATATTTGAATTTGATATAGTATTTAGTATCACTGACTGATAGGGAGTAATAAAAAGAAGCAATAAATTTTCATGTGGTCGAAAAGAACAATGAAAAGTTTTATACATGTGGTCAGTCTAGTATAGTTTTACTCTTAACATATATTTTCTCAGAATAGAATTATTCTCACCAATTTATACAATATGCCTATATGTATACTTAGACAACTAATGTATTTGTAGTATCATCTGAGCTTAAATATCTTTATCATTTTTAAATATATATTTTCATAATAATTTAAATTTTATATCATTATAACGATTTATATTTAGAAGGAAATAGTTATGATTAGACGTTATATGAAAAATTATTAATATCCTTTACATATATAACCTTTTAAAATGGGAGTTCACGATTTACAAGTAAAAAAATGTAGAATTAATATTAATATTGAATATGAAAGTAAAATATTAATGAATGGTGAATTAATGAAGGTAAGCGATTGTCAAGAATACGCCTTCTTCATTAGAGTTGTATGCAGTCGAAAACCAATACAGAGCCAGATTTACATATAACTAAATTCATTTATAGATTAAGGAATATATATTCAACGCAAAGCAATGTGTCAATTTGTTATTAGAAATGGAAAGTTGAAATATGAAGAGATTTTCTGCTTTTAAGTCTGCTTTTCGGTCATCAACTATTTAAAAACAATTGAACTGGAAGAAGTTAATTAACTCGTTTACTCTCCGTCTCATTATTTCACAGTGAAATATCATTGGTGTACAAAAAAATCTTATTTTGTAGAATCGAAAATTTTTATATCTATAAAAAATAAGTAACGACTCAAAAAAAAAATGTAACAGCAACATTAGACGCTATAAAATGAGCTTGAAATAACTAATCGTTTGAATGTATGCACATTTTTTATCCCCATTTATAATATAAGAAATAAAATAGAATTACAAGAAAATATTTTTCAAGAAAGTTAGTAATAAAGAAACTTAAAAATTTAAGATCTTTATTTGCTAAGGAATTTTTTTTAAATATTTATCAATATATTTGAAAATATATTTTCATAAGATTTTGTTTCGAAATGTTGAATAACACAGAAATAAAGAGAAATTGAACGGATAATGATAAAATTATCAATATTGAAAATGATGTTTTGACAATATATTCGAGTCACTATAGATTATTGTAATGGGACAATGGAAATCGATATACAAATTTCCTTGATTGCAAATCAATGAAAGTTTTTATTTTTAAGTTTTTTATTTAAGAGTTTTTATTTTTAAAAATAAATATTTTTAAAAATAAAAACTATTTTTAACAAAAAATTAACAATGAGATAACTTATGCATCAAATGATTTTAAGCCCTTTAGTATCACATTTAAGTAAAAATTGAAAGCTTTAGACTTCTATTTTTTCAATTAGATTTTTCAGCAATTATTATAATAACAAAAATAAATACAACTTTAAAAAAAAAAGAACGAAATTAGCAAAAAATTTTGATTAATCTATAAACTGGTTTAATATTACTTAATCTTAGATTCTTAAATTATATAAGTATCATACATAAATAATTAACTATAGCTTAAAAGCCAGAATTGATTTACAAAAAAAAAAAAAAAGTTTGATAAACTATTTAAATGCTCAAATAATAGGACCTTGCTATACTATTATAAAATGATTAATCTAAGCGTCAACTAAACAAATGCGAAAAGAAGGTTTTACAGAGAAGCTTTAAGATAAAATATCATAAGTATACAAAATTTGAAAAGTAAATAAATTAATAAGCTAAAACTCTCTCTCAATAGTCTAAATTAGTCCGAAATGAGTGTATATAATTACTTTTAAATATATATATTTCCACACACAATGTTGCCATTATATACTAAAAAGAGTATGCAAAAGAAACTTCGCTTACACATAAAACTAATTTTCATTGGTTGATATTAGCTTGGCATTTAGGGATAAACACAATGCAATGGATTCTTAAGAAATTATTAGTACCTAGTCAAATCTCACATTAGTTTAAATAAACTGAAATAGTTTTCCAAAACTAAACTATATCATGAAAAACAGTACGCAAAAATTTTAATGTAACTACCCATTTATCATCTTTCGAGCATTCACAATGATAGTTTTCAAAAGTAATTAAATAAACAATAAAATAAATAAATAAAACATAAAAATAAAAAAATAAGGATTAGATTATATTGTTCTACTATATGCAAAGCCTTTTAACCAGATGTTTTCTTAACATTATTAATATTGTTTGAATTGAGTTTTTTCGTCACATAAAAGAATTTATCACCTGAATAGAATACATAATTGATAATGTAATAAAAATGATAATTATTATAAGTATATAAAATGTGTCAGATATTCATCAAACATGAAAATTTTCATTTAAATCAAGCATCAAGAGTTTTAAACAAATTATTGCTTCAATACTACAGCACAATGAAAAAAATAATTCTCTCTTTTGTCTAGACTAAACAAAACGCTTATAATTGGCAAAGATATTATTACAAGTATTTTAGAGCCGTAATAGGTAAAAGAAAGTTTGACAGGAAATGAATGACATTCTTAACTTTAAGGATAAAACTTTTTAATAATTATTTTTTGTAAATACTTTTCCTTTTCTAGTTGATAAAAATTTTTAAAATCTGTGGGAACAAAATAAATCGGACATTCTTTTTACCTTTTCATAATGAATACAATTATTAAATTTCTTCATTAAATTTTAAGTTTATATTTAAACATTAAATTTAATCCCATTTGATTATTAAATGTAAACTTATGATAGATTGGGTTTTATATTTAAAAAATCATATTTTTGATAAAGTTAAAAAATGAATATAAAACTTAGTTGAAGTGGACTTCTTTAATAGCACCCAGTTTTTTCTTTATTTGGCTGATGAAATTCAGTTTCATTAAAACTGTGAAGCATACATCATTTATAAATATAAATTTTCAGGATTAAAATGATTCATAACTTCTTATGATTGAAAGCAAATCTTATTCTCAAAACTCATGCTATGAAAGTGAATGATTCTTCAGTTGTAAATTTACGTCAACAAAATTAGAAGAATAGTCATTTCGAAAATAAATATACGCAACGATTTCCAGAATCTTTTTAAATAAGCTACGAATCCAAAATAATAATAAATTTCCAGCAAATTATGTATCCAAATGCACAGAAATTACACCTTAAAAATGACGATTGGTGAAAATTCCGGAAGTCGGTAGAAGAGTTTACTTTTCATGTTGTACTTCAATCTCACGCCACTTCAGAGCCCAACTAATCGATAAGAAGGCTTTCAGTGCAAGAACCTCCAGAATAAATCTTAGTGGATTGTCGCTCTCATTTCAGACCGACTGTTGACAAGAGGTGACAAATTTGGAGAGCACTAAGAGAGGAATTGAGGGGCATTTTGGGTGCTTTTTAAAGAGCACTAAAAGTGCAAAAATACCACGTTCAAATAGATGCCATTCAATAAGATAAAGAAAATAGTTACAGAAAAGATATTCCAATGAAATATAACTTAAAAATGGATTCATAGAGAATTTTTAGATAAATTACTCGTATTAATTAAGTATTTTAAATTAAAAGTTCATATATA
>JAPDSC010109255.1:39420-75858 GCA_026290005.1 Latrodectus geometricus
TATATATATATATATATATATATATATATATATATATATATCATTATTATATATATGAATAATATGTTCTATGAATAATATGTTCTTGCTCCAGATAAAAAAGAAAATTTTTTAAAAAATCAAGTTAAAGATACAGATATTCGAAAATACTTTATATGAAATTAATGCTTAATACGACTAAGAGTATGAATATTTTTAAGAATTATTAAAATTAACTACGATTAAAGTTATCAATTCATGGAATGACAATTTATTTTTAATAAAAACAGAACAGTTTAGGAATTACTTAGTAGTTATTATTTGATCTCCCTATATATAAATAAGGGCTTGTCCAAATAATGGCAAAATGAATAATTAAGAACGAATGATTGATGAATGAATAACTAAGAAAGTTGATATAAAAAATTGTGAAAATACCAAAAGAGCAAAAAAGATTCCTTTAAAAAAAAAGTAGTAAAATTTTATTTTTGTTCGGAAAGGCTGGAACAGTTCCTGACGAATGGAATGCGGTAAATGTAGATTATTGAGTAAAAAATGAAATGTTTTGCCCTTGTTCAGTTAAAATTTATCTTTTTTTATATTTTGAAAGATGCATATTTTTATAATGTACATAACTTATAAAAGAGCTTTACAAAGAGCATGTAAAAGAAATTTTAACAAATATTATCCGATTACATATAATAAATTACTTTAATTGACAATTTGTTTGTTGTTCAATAGTCACTCCTTAAATAAGAGGGTTATTTCGATCCAAAATGTATATTTTAAAGTAAATTCTGAAGCACTACAAGAACCCACACTGAGATTGGAACCGAACTAACGAATTGTAAGATAAATCACCGACAGGTAAACTACTTTATACACAACAGATAAACATAAAAATAAATAAATATGTGAGTATTAATGAATAATTAGATATTATGATAGTTAACATTACAAATCGAAAGTATGTTGTGGGTTGCACATATCACTGCATTTTTCAGTCGCTTAAGAACTGTTAATATTATCCTAACAAAAACTAACAGCGAAAAATAAAATTTATGTAAATTCTTAATTAATGTTTCGTTAGACAATGAAAGATATTTTAATCTTAGAGATTTTATTTATATAAATTACATAAAAAAAGATACTTTTATTAATGAACAAATATTTTTATACGTAAGTATTTTTATTTTCTTTATTTTATTCAGTTTGAAACAAATAACAGAATTGGAATCTTCACCTTCGCAACGTAACCTCACCCCAGAAACCTTTCAACAAATAATTGGGGAGCCACCCTATCGTGTTTTGTGACGTCACTATATACGATGACGCATACTCTAAAGACCCAACTTTTGGCCTCCCGCACTAATCCTTGTCAAAGAGGCTCTTATCTGAGTTGCAACTTATATTGAAAAAACCAGAAAAAAAGATTTAAAGAAAAAATATTTTGGGCTTCGCAAACATGACATGAAAAGGTTTTGTTTGAGTAAATAATATATACACTGTTGAAATGAGAATAAAGAAGTTTTAAAGTTTTATCTAAAAAAATTCTTAGTGAGTCACAAGAATAAATATGATTTTTTTTATTTTATCAGCCTTTTGAGATAAAAAGGAACGGAAATCAGAAATCATATTTCCCACAAGTAAACTCGGTTTTTTTTTTTTTTTTTTTTTTTTTTTTTTTTTTTAATAAAATACATATGCAATGTTATTTTATTCTGGTAAATAGAATAGCAGTTCAGCCAGAAATACAAAAAAATATTAGAATGTTTATTCCATTCTGGTGTATCTGAGAGAGAAATCAAGATCTATCATACAAATCTATACACAGAGGATTTTATGCAATTTAAATAGACATTAATCATTTACTTTCATGAAGCTGTAACACCCAAAAGATTATTAAGAAATATCATTCAATATAAATGTTACACATTTTGAAATATTTCATTAACATTTTTATTAAACTACTGCACACATAAGTGAATTAATCATGATATTGTTGGTATTGTTAAGTATTAAAATATGAGTCCTTCAGAAAAACATACTTGGACTTCTATATTTCATTACAGAAAAAAAAAAAAAGATTTAAAATAAGGTGGTGTAATCATTATATGAAATGTACATAGATTTTAAATTATAATGATTGATCAAAGATTAATAGTCTTCGAAATATATGAGTATATCCTATATCAATATTGCAGATTTTTAATGTGGACAAAATAGTTAATTGGTTCAGTATTTATACAGAAACATTAATAATGAAAGCAGCACAAAAAAATAATGAGTTTAGGCAAAAGACGTTAAACTTAAGATTAACAAAAAAAAAAAATATTTAGCATAAGAATTCAAGAGACAATTACAGCGGGGGGAAAAAGGAATAAAATCCTAAACAATTAAAATTCTTAAAAGAAAATAATGGATGCATAAATAAAAATATATGAAGGTATATAATTTGTAGCATGAAGATCATTTTCTACAAATAGGATTAGTTTTAACTTCAAACAACAGATTTAAATTGGATTCTGAACAACCATAAATGCCCATATCCAATATGAAAGAGGAACTAAGAAACTAAAATATTGGAAGAAATATGGCATAAAGAAAAATTTCCCAGAATATCAGTGTCTAACATTTTAATCATTAATAAACAATAGAAGCTCTTGAATATGGCTGAAGGTATGTAAACAAGTTGTTACAGTATTATATTTAAATTTGCAAAATAACAATAAAAGTTCTTTTGACATAAATATTTAAATATATTTTATATAAGATATTATATGCCTAAATAATCAAATTTTATATAAATAAAAAGTAAAAATTAATGTAAAATTAAAAGAAAATATATAATACACAAAACAATTATTAAATATTCTCAGACCTTCAGTTAGAATAAAAAATTTATTAAATAATCTAAAAAAATTAGTTTTAAGTACTTAAATTTGTGGTTGTAAACAGTGAATATTAGCTATATGTTAAATTAAAAAGGGAAAAATACTCAAAACTTGGGAAAAAAAACTTTAAGAATCTTTTAAAGATTGATTATTTCTAATGGAAAAAAAAACCTTTTTAACATAATAACAGGTGTAATATTCATTTGCAAAACGCAGAATAAAAAGTAATAACAAAATTAAACTTTATTATAACATTATTTACAACATCTTTGTTATAATAAAATTTAAATAAAATACTTACAATGAAAATATTATGTGATATATAGCAATTTAAAATCAAAATAATACAAAATGTATGAAGAAGTTTAATTATTATTTATTTTGTAATGAATATCACTGAAATCCTAATATAAATAGTCTTTATTAAAATCAAATCTCAAAATTACCTCATATTTTTTTAAATGTCCTCATTATATAAAAAAAAATAACTTTAATAAGCATGTGACATTATTAAAAATATTCTCAAAAATACAAAATCACATAGCTTTACTTTTTAGTGTTTAACAATTTGTATTAAGATATTGACAAAATAAATTATTATCCACTATTATGCTAAATTATTACACTATTATAAGGTTATTCAATTTAATTTGTAGAAAAAAATTAACAACTTTACTATAAACAAATAATAATTTTGATAATATTACTAATTTTTTTCCCAGATTCTGAACAGTAATATTACAATTTTAAATCCAAGAAAAAATTCAAAACCTTTTAGAAAAATGAGTTTTAAATGGTATTTTAATGCTGAAAAATTAAGTTTGTATTATTTAAGAGAAAATTTATAAGAATAACTACAGTGATAGTTAATTTCTTAGCAATAACTATTAAACTTTCAAGAAATTTTATTTCTTTAATCATTAAATATCAAAGAGAAAGGTATTCGTAATATTTATTTATATGATGATTAATCATCAGAACAGATTTGTGCAAAACAGACATTTAAATAACAATATAGTACAGTGATTACTGTATTTAATATAGTAATGAAGATTAGAAATACACAAATAAAAACCAAAACAAATACTCACTAATTAAGGATGAACCAGCCCATCTATACAAAATCCAATAATGATATCGTTTTTAAAATAAGCAAAAAATAGCATTGTTAGCAAGAAAACAAATAGATTAAAATAATTTAGATTATTTACTAAAATACTTTGAAAACAAAATAATATTGCATTCAAAATTTATCTGAAGATTATCAGATGTGTCAAGGAGAGAAAACCAAAACCGCAATTACTAAGCTGAGCTGAAATGTCCATAGGCTCTGACATTAAGAAGGAAAAAAATTAATAAATGTTTTAAATTTTTATTTGCAAAATAAATTTCATAAATCAAAAGTTTATATTTTTTAATATCTTATAAGAATCATTTTAGTTTTATAAGAATTAAAAAGACTTTATTTATTGATTCCCTGAAGTACAGAAAATAAATTTATTTTAGAGTATAACTAACTATGACTGCAACTCACAATTTTGTAAGCAAATCCATAGGAGGGAAAAATATAAGTATGAGTGAAATAAAGACATCTATCGCTGTTGTTGATAATCTGTAACATGTTTACCATCGAAACAAAAGAAAACATGCAATTGATATTTTATTTCTTGTATGGGTATCATAAGTAATGCACTTAGAGAACTCAAAAAGGAAACGTGATAATCTAATCTATCTTTTTTAAAATTATGTTCAAAGTTTTTTCATATTTTGTGGAAATGATTATAGGAATTCATATCCATGTACTCTAAGTTTCATACCTCCTTCCTTCCGATTAATAAAGTTTTATGATTCTATCCGAACAGAAATTTTTACTTTTGTAAACTCTTTTAAAGAAGTCTAAAAATGTCAGGTTACAAAGGTGGTCATATACTTAGAATTAAAGTGAAAAATTTCATGTGAGTATTATATGTTTGAATATTTATAAATTTGGCAATTTCGTTTTATTATATGTATGAAACAAAATAATATTAATAAGTTTGGCAAGTTACTTACATTACACCAAGAGAAAGACGGCCAAAAAATATCTTTTAAGGAAATTGGTTTTATTACAAATTTTCTAAAGCAATATGTATTCATTTATTAAAATACTAAAAGCAATTTCCAATCAAAGATGAGGATTTCCGAACAATGAAAAATGGGAGATTCTGACAACCCTAATCGAAGAATGTAAGCGCCATTTTTAATTCTTTGTTCACCACGTTGGTTGTGCGTTTGCCGGCAATATTTTTTGTATTTTTTTCTTTTACTCCCTCGTTCGCTTTGTGATATTCTGGATGGGTAATGTCTGAGGTAAGTGCAAGAATGTTTGTAATGGATGCTGTTATGTGGTATGATGAGAATGTGAATTTAAGGTGTTTGGATGAAAGGAAAGAGACATTTGATTTTTGTATGAAACCTGGATTGATTGCAAGTAAATATGAATGTTGTAAATGTGATAAAGATATGAAACTGGTTAAAAGGAATGATTTCGAAATTGCTGAATGTTAAAAGGTATATTAATTATGTACTGTGGGTGTGTTTAAATATTTATGTGAAGTAACTTAATGCAGGTTTTTAATTTTGATTCAAAACCGAAAGTGTGAAGTCTCTTAAGAGGTGAAATTTTGATTTATTTTATATTTCGAAATTACTTGCAATGGTAAATAATATGTATATTTTATTGTTTTGATAATTCTGATTCATATTATTTTAAAGTGAAATATAATATACTAAGATACTTGAATGACTGCATATTACTAGAACTTATTTTAATGGCTTATTTAAATTTAGATCATGATTTATATAAGTAGTATATTCTTTTAGCTTGCTTTAAATAGTTTTGATTTAAGAAAGTGCATTATATAATTAAAATGGAAAAAAAATATAAAATTAAAACGGAGTGTTGAAATGAAAATTTAAACCATAAATTTTTCAATATATGAATTAAGTATTTGAATAAATATTATTTGAAATTTATTTTTATACTAACAAAGAAAACGAAAGTGTTTTTTTTATTGGTTCAACCAATAAAAGGTGATTTGTGTGAGATTTTAAGCATTTTTCATTTTAGTATTTGATAATTTAAGGTTAGGTAATTTGCGATAACATTAAATTGTTAAAATGGCCTTTGCATTCTTGGGTAAAGCTCGAAAGGAGATCTGTTAATATTGGCAAGTGAGTTAGGAGAACAGATTTGAGGGAACGTGGGGGGCAGTTAAACGAGCAATGGCGTCTTCGAAAGCCAAAAATGGCCTTGATTACTATTTAGCTGAGTATCTGTGGCGGAAGAAAACAGAAATATGTGTAACAAATTTTTGGCTTTCGTCGACACCATTCTCAAAGTATATCCTCCGAAAACAAAAGACTAACATTAAGCAATTGGTGGAAGAAGAGAGGTATGTTTATTATTAATATTTTTTATGATGTTTATTGTTCGTTATTTACGGTAATCTAATTATTAAAATTAAATTAATTTTAGTAATTTAGTCGTCATTTTTTTAACATGCAATATTCTGTTTTTTTTAAAACCTTGCTTATAAATATTGGCAAGGTTGGCGACATTTTTGGCGATTTTTGAAAACGTCGCCAAGAGCGACCGTACAGTAAATTTTTACCAATATCTTTTAAGGAAATTGGTTTCCTTACAAATTTTCTAAAGCAATATGTATTCATTTATTAAAATACTAAAAGCAATTTATTAAGAGACACTTATCAGAAATTTTCATGACTTTTGAATTAATATATTGTGATCTAAAAACTAGTTAAAAGCAAATAATTATTTTTTCACATGGAAATCATATTTGTCTTTTGTATTATATAAAGCACAAAATGCTGCAATAAAAAAGCATAATTTTATAATCTTATGGAATTGACAACATATTTGATGATTCTATCATAATCAAAACATCTTTAAAATTTTAGTATTAAAAGTTAAAATAGTTAGTGTTATATGTTACATGAGCTTTTGCTTAGTTTGTAATTTTGTAAGTTTTTGTAAAAAAGGAATTATTTGTTAAATATCTCTAACAAAAAAAATCTTTTGAAAAATAAAACTTTCTCTGAAACCAGATTGTTCCATTCTGTTACGTAGTATTTAATTTTATGGTATGAAGTCAATTATATAATTAGAAAAATCCTTTCTAAATTTTGTATGTTATTGTTCTGAATTCATTATTATTGAAAAAAAGCAGTTTCTGTCTAACAAACTTAATTGCTTAAAATCTCCTACTGTACGGGATATAATTTTAAGGAATTCCTACTTTGTGTACTAATAAGTAAGCATAGGTAATTTGACACCTATAAATAGTTCTTTTGTTCACGAACTTGGTAAATCCTATCTATTTAATTATTCTCACCTATTTTTTAAATATTGTCATTTTGCATTAAAATTTAATTTTGCTTAGGTTTTTTCTTCATATAATAAAAATATACTACTATGTAGAATATATATTATTGGATTTGAATAGAAAGCTTTGTTTCATTATTCATATTTAAAGAAGTATCAGTATTTTGGATTCATCTAAAAAAATTTCTGCAGTAATATTATGGGGAAGTATTCATTGCAATTAAGAATAACTTAATAATTTACGTCAGATTTTAAAAGGCATGTTTCTTTAATTTTAAAGATGAGTTAACAGGTCAAATTGTTAACTTAAGCTGAATGTTGAACAGTTTTTGGGTTTAGATCTTTAAACTGTTAATCCTAGTTGGATTAGCCTTTATATGCAATAAATTACTCTGAGCTACAAACAAGCTAATTATAATTTCAAAAGTTTAATGTTAAAATATGTTACATGTTAAAAGTTTTTGCCGAGTTTGTAATTTTGTAAGTCTTTGTAAAAAGAAATTATTTGTTAAATTATAATGTAGATTTGAGTAGAAATTTTTTTTAACTATCACTTAGATTGAAATCTGAGTGAACAGCTGTTTAGTTATTTTTAGTGGCAGAATAAATTTGACCATAAATTATTTCCAGTTTTCGAGATCATTTTTTAATAAAAATTTAAAATAATAGTAAAAAATATACTAATTTCTGACCTTTAAAAATTTTTGGGAAAAATCAATAATTTGTAAAAAATACTATTTAAATGTTTTTTAAAATTTTATCCTGAACATTTACTTTTAAATAAAATTTTTTTAAGAAAATATGAAATCAATAATATTTTCTATTAAATATTTAAAATATAATGCCATCATGAAATGTTAAAGAGAACTGTTCATTCTTTTTATGTTTTTTTACAGATTATATATATGTAAAATTTTATTGTTGTTTTGCTAAAGATGAATAAATTTTATTAAATTGTATGCTGCAATATAGTGTCATTATTTTAAAAATTATTATCTTTTAAAATTTATCCCTCTTTAACATATATTGAAAATATTGTCAACTTATGCTGTGTAAAAGGTTAAAAAATAAAGATTAGTTAAGGAATAAAACTGTTTCAAATTTATTAAAATTATTTGATTTTTGAATTATATATATATTCTTTCATTGGCCATAAGTTTTATCACTTATTAGTTTTTAAAAGAAAAAAAAATACTAATTAAATGTACAAAATTATACAATTCAACTCATTAGATTTGATTACTTTTACTTGTTAGATGATTAAATTTTTATTCTTGCATTTTTTATATTGTGTATCTAATCATGTTTCATATTTTAAAGGACTTATGATGAAATAGAATTATTTCCCAAGCATGGCCTCAATCTAGTAATAGGTTTAAATGGTAGCGGAAAATCATCTATCATGTGTGCTATTTGTTTGGGTCTTGCTGGAAAGCCTCAATATACTGGACGTTCAGGCCAGTTATCTGACTTCATTAAATATGGATGTGATAAAGCCACTGTTGAAATTGAATTGTGAGTCTATATTTTGTTTCTTTACTTTTTACAAGCTTCAAAATATATTTCAAAGTTCTATAAAATTTTTATGTGTTGAATTGATTATGTGAAGATATATTTAATAAATGCTTTTAAACAATTATATGATCCATTTCTTCATGCAAATTAATTTTAGTCATTATTTTTAGATTTGTTTTTTCCTTGATTATCTGAATCATAATAATGCTTACATATAATAGTAAAATTTGCAGAAAATAAGCAATATTCAGTGGTTCTTTATAAATGAAATTTAAAGTTTCTCATTCCAATAAATTAATGCAAATGTTAATCAAATGATTAAAATTTAAAAACAAATTAATGGAGAAAATATTTCTAAATTTAAGTTTTTCAATATTATTACAATGATTTTATGAAATAAAACCTCAGACTGATGAAATGCTAGAATTTCTTGGCATATAATTTTGTGTATTTTTGATAATTTTAAGAAATGAAAGTTACATTGTTTTTGAAAAAAATTATTCAGTCTATTATGTGAAATTAAATTCATTTCTATAAAATAATTTGTTTATAAATGAAATTTCGGTGAAAATGCGCTTTGGGTCCCCTACTCTGCCAACTTGGCGAAAGTGTGCTGTGGGTCCCGTACTTGGCGGGTTTTAAAAAACGCTGTTGCCATGGTGATAATGGAATATGATTTTTAACGGTTTTAAACTAATTAGCAACCAATGAAAATGACCGATTTTTCAAACTGAAACTAATTAACGACCAATGAAAATGCTAAAAGAAAAAAACCAATTAATGAGCATGCGCGAAAAAGCGCAAATTATTTCCTTCGGAGGTTGCCATAAAGAGCTCATTTGGTAGAAAAACGTCCGGTTTACCACGCTTGGTGCATTTATCGCCACGTTGGCAGAGTAGGGGACCTAAAGCGCAGATTAACGGAAATTTCTAATATGGGCTTTGTATTTAATTACACTGAATTAGTAAAATCATTATTATATAAATCACTACATAAATGTAAGTTAAAATAATTTTACTTTTAGTTTTTATAATAATGCCAGTAAATGCTATACATCTATATCTACTGGGATGTTGTTTTGGTTGTTGAAATTTCTCATTTCCTCTACTTAATTTTTAACTGTAATATTTTTTAAATTTATATCTTTATGTTGAAATTTCAAAAAAGTGGAAGATTCCTCCATGCCACCACTGGTATGCAGGGAAAGAGCCAAGCTCCTTTTTCAATCTTAAGTGTAATAGAGCCTCACAAACTGCTACTTCAAGGTTAGCAAGCAGCCATATTAAAAACTTTACTTTTGGTGAGAATCTAAGATTTATGCCATTTACTCCAGATGTCATGCTCAGCAGACTTCTTCCTAACACATATTTGACTGTCTGAAGCTCTCAAGAGATGAGATTTACTCCCCCCCCCCTTCTTGTCTTTGACTACCTTTGGTTCAAGGGTCTTTTGGATCTTGTCTGACATCGTCAGACAGCTGGAGGATTAGAAACAACAACAATATCTTTATGTGTGTGTTTTTTTCTTTTTTCTTTTTCTATACATGTTTCTGTTTTAAAAAGAATCTGTTTAAAGTAAATATTTTTTAGATTAGAATAAAAATACTTGCAGAATTTTAGCAGAACTCTCTTCAATTATGTTACATTGAGTTTGCTGCAGAATTGGTATAACAATTAATGCATTTGATTCTCACTTCAGGCATTCGGACCTTACAGCCAGATATTTAGTGCTCTGGACTGCAGTTCAGCAATTTGTGAGTTTAAGTCCCACTTAGAACATGAATGTTTGTAGTGGCCTGGAATCCATGTTAAAATAGAGGTCTGGTTTAATTACCATCATGTGCAAAAAATAACTGTTGAGTGTCAAACCTAACCTGCTTCAGGATGCATATTTCTAGTATGGTTTGGAATTCCTTATAAATTGTATAGGTTTTAATTAGCTTTGATGCATGTTCAAAAAATGGTCATGATATTGAATAAAATGATCATCAACTAACCAAATCAGTAATAATGTCACTTTTGCACCATTGTATGCTACAATTGTTAACCATTTAATATTATATTTTATGAATTCTTTTTTTGGTAGCATATTAATATTTAGGATACGTAATTTTTTTTTATATTAGGGATGATCCTAACTCAAAGAGAGGAAATATTGTAATAACAAGAATCATACAAGGAGATAAATCAACATGGCTTCTCAACAAATCTTCCGTGTCACATCATGAAGTAAAATAAAATTATTCTCTTATTTTTTTATTAAGTAATATTGATTATTTTTTTATTTAGTGCTAAAAGAAAAAGAAGCGTGTTTAAAACAATACATAATTTCTTAGTATCTTTCAAAATATTGAAAATTCATCTTTTAAACTATATTGCTGCATGTATATTTTTTACAAGTTTAATTGTTCATCTCATTGTTAATATAACTAAATAAACTTATTATAAGGTGTCATTGTTAATATAAAATTGACAAATTCATTAAACTGGGCTAATATTCTTGCAGTGTTGTTGAATTAAATTATCTTATAATATGAATACATTATTGATTTAATTTTTACATTACATTAATCTATTTTTTCTACTATTTTTACTGGTTTTTTTAAAGTTTATTTTTGTGGCATTTTTATTTATATGTTTGCTATGTATATAAGACTAAAAAGAATTAAATTTTGTAGTTAAACTTTCCAAAAATATTACATTTTTAAGTATACTTTTTGTTATTTAAAGTCTTAATTTGATCTAATAATTATGCATTTCAAGTTAAATGATAAATATCCATATGAAGATAGAAAAAAAAATTGATGAAGACGATTCTATGTAACTCATGTGAAATTGCGAGTGCAAATTACAAAAATACTTTCTCTTACTTACCAGTAAAGAAATAATGCCCATAGAGTCATCATTTTCAGTATGAAATATACATACTTATAAGAGTATTTGGGAAACTAGCTGGAAACGGCAGAAAAAATAATAAATAAGTGATAAAAATTTAAAAATAAATTATATATATATATGCATGTATTTTTTTTTTTTTTTAAGAAAAACACTTATGACTGCTTAGTTCATTTTATCTTATGAATTAAGTAAATTATCAGTTACAGTCAGCTATTTTAGCATTATTGTTATTTATTTATTTTTTTTTTTTATTTCTATTTTTAAAAATAACAAAAAAATAAATATTTTGCTTATAAAAAATTTGAAATAGTTATGCTTAAAAAAATGAATCTTCACTTTCACCTATAAATGATTTGTCTTTACTTTAATTGATTGTTTGTTTAGCAAATTTAAGAACACAATATTACTAATAAATTGTTTTTAGTTATAAGAGATTTTCTAGATTTTTTAATTATTGCAATATTTATGAACAAAATATGCAAAATTTATAAAATGAAATTGAAGAATTCAGATTAAGAGGTAGAAAAAAAATGGAACATTTATCCTGCAAGAAATAATATTTCCAAGAATGTAATGTAATAGAACAGTGTGGAAAGTGTTGGAATTTTTAATAAAATTAATCATTTAAATATAATATTTCTTTTTAAAGGACAAACTATAAATAAATTTTCAAACTAATAAAAGAATAATAAAAGCACTACAACAAATGATAAAATTCAAAATGTAAATTGATGTGAAATATTTCAAAAGACAAAGTGAAGCATAAAGTATGTTTTGCAGTTTTGGTGTATCAGAATTTGTAAGAAATATCTCTTTTTCAAACTCTTAAAAAAATTAATTTTCACTTTCATCTATAAATAAATAGTTCATTACTCACGCTAGCATATTTATCTTCTGGCAAATAATGCTATAATAAATTGTTATCAATGTGTTTACAAATAAGAAGAGAAGCATACTACATATTTATCTAAAAATAAATTATAAGAAAATTAACTTGAAAATTGTCGAAGTGTTCTCATAGCAAAAATGAAATAAAGAGTTTATAGAAAACTCTGGAACTAGATCATTTGTCACATATATATCACTTGGAAAGGGAACTGAATTTTGCTTATGATTTCTTGTTTACATTTATATTTGTTTACATTATGATTTCTCACTTCTATGGCTGATGAATAAAATACACAAAAAGCAATATGAGTAGAAACTAAAAGTCAAGATTCTAAAATACAGTTTAAAATAAATTTTTAAACTGAAAGTAAGTTTAATTTAAAATAAATTTTAGGCATAAAGTACCATCAAGTAAATTAAGAAAAAATTCCTTTTGAAAGTACAAATAATTCACTCCTTTTATAGAGCTCTAAATCAATTTTAATTGTCTTTAAAGGATTTAAAAAGAGGTTTTGTAAATTAAAAAAATGTTTATCACTTTACTACTTTATGAAAGCAACTTTTCTTGTGAAAAGGAAAAGAAGAATTTTTGAGAGTAAATAATATCACAGTTTCCTTTATAAAATTAGCCAACAATTCTGTAAGAACTAAAAGAATGGTATGAGTTCTATTATTGAAATTTTAAAAAGGGATTTTTCCCATTTTTTGTAATTTAATAACATTTTAAGAATTTAATACAGTTCCCATAACCTGATGCAGTTTCTGCATGTAAAATTACATTTCTAGTAATTCAGGTACTGTAACACAATTTGTATTACATTATATATAACTAGTAAAATTATATTTATTTTTACAGTTTATAGTTTTCTTAGTAACTAAAGTAAAAAATATTAATTTGTTGTTGTTCACTGAATCAATTATTATTTATATACTTTTATGTCTTTTATAATATATTAAAGTTATATCTGTATAAAGAAATCTATTGTCATCAATATGATTTATGCTTATTTGTCATTATTTTTATGTTTAAAATTATTTTTTTGCTTTTATTTGGGTTTCAGATTCAAAATACAGTTAAGAAATTTAACATTGATGTTGGTAATCTTTGCCAATTTTTACCTCAAGAGAAAGTGACTGAGTTCTCAAAAATGGATAAAAAGCAACGTCTAGACAATATGCTTCAAGCGGTATGTGTTTTTTTTAGATTGCAATTTAAGAATTTTACAGTAATTAATTGTATAATATCATGCGACAAATGATTAACTAAATCCTAGGAGCTGTTACAGTGCTAGTAATCATTGAATCTTTTGATGTATTTTGTTTTCATTTATGATTAAAATTTATGCCTATGAAGTGTTAAATTTATATTGAAAATTAAATTGGTATTTAAGTGTTTTAAATATTTTATTTTGAAAATATATCAAATTAAAATTTAGGTATATGTAGCAAATGAAAATACTAATAATAATAAAGTGAGTTTACATTTTTTTTTTTTTTTTTAATTTTTAAATTCAGAAAGCGATTAGTTGAGTAATTTAATTTGGTGTTATTCAATTAAAGTTGGCTGTTATTTGTAATAATTTATGTAATTTATTAACTATTGTGTAGAAATATTTGATTTATGTATTTAAGTTTTCTGTATATTGTAATGGTTGTTAATTAGAAACTAGAGTTTTCATAAAAATGTATGTTGTTTAGATTATTGATTTAGCTTTATTGTTCAGTCGACTCTCATCAAGATTGAATTTATACTGATGTTTTTTTAAATGGGTGCCACTGCCCAATTGATTAAAACTCGGAATTTTCATAAAAATATATGTTTATATTATTGATCTAGCTTTATTGCCAATTGCTTCTAATCTAGATTGCATTTACACTGATATTTTATGAAGTGAGTGCCATTGCAAGGTTAATTAAAATTCAGGTTTTTCTAAAAGTGCATGTTATTTATGCTATTGATTTATATTTATAGAACAGTTAATACCTACTTATTATTGTTATATACAGTATATTTATAAAATATTCTTTTCATTAATTAAAAGAAAATAATCATAAAAATTGATTATATATATTTTAATAGTCAAATAGATGTAGTAATATTGATTTCTATATTTGTTTTCCGATATATAATCTTTTTTAAAATTTTTGGAATTAATTTCTAGTTATTAGTTTTGTAATATTTCTGTATTAAGTAATTTTAATGAATGTTTGGAATTTTGTTATTAGAAATCGAAAGTAGCTTAGAGATTGCTCTATTCAAAGTTCAAGTTTGAATGCAATCAGGATGTTAAATATTGGGTATTGTATGAAGTGATGTAATTTAGGTTAGCAAGATAACTGTGCAATACTTAATGCAAAAATTTAAAATACTATTTTACCAACTATTTTTAATACTTAATTGTTACACATGAAATCTTTCAATTGGTATTTTTCTAGAGGATATATGATTGGCAAGTTTCATTATCCCTGAACTTGAATGTCACAATTTTTCTGTTTTACTTTTCACTTAAAACCATTTCATAAAAACTTTCTTTTCTAATTTTAATTTGGAAAGATAGAATATATTGAAGAATTGTATACAGATATAATTTGAAATATTTTTAGTAAAATTTTTAATTTCATTGTAAGCTAAAAAGTTATTAAAAAAGTAATTTTTCTTTTTATAAATGTCTCTTTTTCTAATAAAAAGTTCTAACTATAGAATTAATTGAGTACCACTTATTGACCAATCATGAGTCACTATACCCCTAGTGATATGTGTAAACCATGAATTTTTTATGAATATATTTTTTGAAAAAATATTCTTCAGTATTTTTAATATGAATTCTTTAAAAAAAATTATGTTTAACAATGACTTAACATAAAACTATATCATGTTTTAGAACATCAAATAAAGAACAAACATGTGTGACGTTCAAAAGTTTATCCATTCTTTGAATAATGTGTCATTTAAAATTGTGTATTATTCTAGTATTTTGGATTTCCTTGAAAATAGATAAAAATTAAATTGAATTATAAAAAGAGCAGTTTATTAAGAAATACCAGAATTGTAATATTTTAGTTTTGAAATAGTATTTTAATGTTCTTTTAAAATGTTGTATATTTGCTAAGTGAATGACTGTAAATAGACAAGTTTTTAAAAATCTCAAGATGTTACTAGAATTTTTCTAAATAAAAAATAAACTAAGTATATATTAGAATAAAAATGAAATAAATAAATTTGGTTTTAATTTTTCTATATAAATAAACAGGAATTATATATTTATCATTTATAATAAAACTAATTTAATGTTTTTGATTTTCTTTATCAAATCATAATGTTATTTTATTTACTTGAAACCATACCAAGTAGTGATTGGTTTTAAATATTTCTTTCATTAACTTTATTTTATTCTACAATTTTTTTTTATTTTTTTTTTGTAATCAATATGTTTTCTGTTAACCAAATAAAAATATTTGTGCAAAATATCTTATTTATTGAAAAATTAAAATTTCATTATTTTTTCAAAAAAATAAATAAAGAAAAGAAAAAAAAGCATATAAATTTTAAAATAAGCAATTATTGTTGATATATGTTGTATTTATCTAAAAGGAAATTAACAAAAATAGAAAAAATGTATCATTCATCATATTACATAATTGAGATATGCGTAATTTTTATTTTAACTAACAAATTTTATTAGCCCTTCATATACTTTTCAAAGTAATGTCAATTTTAGGGTTTGTCAAGTTTGATTTATTTATTATTTTTCAAATAATTCCAAGTTTATTTCCAGAAATTGATTATTAAATTATTGCTTTTCAGCTTTCTTCTTTCTTTTTTATAATGCTGTATATTTTGCATTTCAAATTTTAACTGTTTGAATTTCTTTTTATTTTATTAATTATTGAAAAATGTTCATACTAGATTGGTGAACCATGGTTATATAGCCATTATAAAGAATTGAAGCAGATGAAAGTTGATGCCTTGAAAATAGAAGAGGAGATTAGGCAGCATGAGAGTCATAAAAGTGCTGAATGCCGGATAAATTCCAGACTAAAAATTGATATGGAGAAACATGAAGAAAAAATGAGAATGAAAGAAAAATTAGTATCACTAAAACAACAGAAATTAAAGCTGGTGAGACTAATAATTATTACAATATTGACAAAAGAATAAAAAAAAAGAAAAATAGTAGTTATAGAATGATCGAAAAAATGCATTGTACACTTTCTTAGTTTTATTTTATATGTTCAATCTTCTGTTTTTGTTTGTGAATAATGTTACAAAAATAAAATATTTTTATGTTAGAAAATAAAGTAATAAGTTATTCTGTTTATTATTTTAAATTTTATTAAACTTAACTCTTATAAACCATAAAAAAATAAGAATTTTGTATTTGTGTTTTTATACTTTTAAAACCTATTTGCCAAAATAGAAAATAAAAAAAAATTAAGTTTATTGAATTACTTTGTACTAAAAATATTTTAAAGATATTTTACAACAATTAAAATTTTTTTTTTATGTAAATTTAAATGTTTTCATTTGGTTTAAAAGTTAGTTTTCATGGTGTAAAACAAAATATTTTACTTTTGTTTTTTGAGTATGTTGTGTTTCTCAACATGTTTGAATTTTTCTGAGAAATCTTAAAGGAATAATACAAATAAATTGCTAATCAAATAAGTTCTAAATTAAAATTCTCAAATTCTGAATTATGAAAAATATTCTTTTGTTTGAAGTGCCATTTAATAAGGTTCTTTGAATTCCAATCAATAATTTTTCTCATATCTTGAAATTACTTTGAAAGCTTAGTTTTATAATATTAAGTTATTTTATTCTTTAGTTAAAATTTCATGATATGAAATTAAATATGAAGAATAATACTAAAATATTAACTTTTTGCTCATGTATGACATCTGTATTAATATGAAGTTAACTTTTCATTGTATTGATTTTAAAATAAAAATGCAATTTAATAAA
This sequence comes from Latrodectus geometricus, assembly GCA_026290005.1. NCBI lineage: Eukaryota > Metazoa > Arthropoda > Arachnida > Araneae > Theridiidae > Latrodectus > Latrodectus geometricus. Next base: position 56,939 of record JAPDSC010109255.1, read on the forward strand.
AAAATAATTAGTAATCTTGTATACACTTTTTCTTTGATTTGGGTTTAAATTTTCAATTGTTTTCCTGAAAATTGAGTACCATTTTAAAAATAAAATTATCCTAAATTTTAATGGTCCAGTTACGATTAAAAAAATCAATGATTTCATTGGATTACAAAAATTAAAAATGTGAAGATTTTCTTTAATGTAACATAATGCCAAAATTTTTAAATCTTCAATATTATTCCCAAAATGTGAAAACATGGGAAAAATGAATGAAAATTGAAAGTCATTGGATATAAGGAATTTTAATGAAAAACTAGTTTGGAATGCAATTGGGTATAAAACTGAAATGTCTGTAAAAGGTTGCTTATTTAATCTATAGTAATTTGATTCAACATCGTTTAGTTTTGGACTATGCTGTGATCCAAATCATTGTTGAACAACAGAAAATGGTTGTAGAGTTTCTGCTTTCATATAAATTTTTACGAGTTATATTTTACGATGGGTATTTGTGTTGTTTATAAGGCTCTCATGTCACATAAATTTGGCTCATTATCTGAGAAATATTCTCTTGTGGGCCAATAATATATAAAAAAATTTAAATCTTCTGTGGAAAGGGTGTTCATTGTGTGACATCTAAAGCATTATCAATTGTAAAGTGTTTTAAATGTTTTAAATAAATATTAAGGAGGAGCATAATCAACAATGTTATAAATAGATATTTATCCTATTTAAGTTTGTTGATGTGCTGTAAATAAAAAGTAACTTAAAATGTTTTTTATTGATGATGGAAGTTTCAAAACTGTGTCTAAATTTATAATTTTGATTTTATTGATGTTTGCAGTTTTCTTGCTGAGAACAATACATGAAAAATATTATGGAAATTATATTTGTGTGTGTGTGCAATGTTTACTTAAAAAATATTTGATAAATCTTATTTCTATTTTTGTTTCACTTGAAAATATTTAGTTTATATCAAAATTGAAGATTAAATTAATTAAAAAAATGTTTTATTTTTTCCTCCAAAGAGTGCTCTTAAAGATTCTGTAAATATCTGTATTCATAATGGTTAGGTTTTTGAATTCATATACCCATATAATAGATTTTATTATATAGTCGGATAAATCCCAACACAAAATTAATTAGCATTTTCTCAAAAACAATCAAGCAACTTATTTTTCATATTTTGGGAATCCTAAATAATGATTTGCATCAGTTTTATGAGGTCTTTAAATTTATATTTTAATATTTGTCCTAGAACATAAAATTTTAAAATGAATGTCATAATAATGAATGTAATGCTTATTATGATTTACTAAACATGAAATAATATTAAAGTTACATTTTATTAACTTTAAGAATACACCATTAGCATATTTCCTTGACATACTCATGTACTATTTAATTCCTGATAATTTTATGTCAATTTCTTATTGTAAAATAAATCTGTTTTCTCATGTTATCAAGTTAAAAAAATTACAAATTACACACTTATCTTGGCACTAATCCCTTAATATACATTTTTAATGCATTATTTAGCATGCTCGAATTAACTCTAGTGTACATGTTAAGGGGTTAATGTTTATTTATCCAATTATAGTGTGATGATTATAGCAAATCATAGACTCAATTGCCTATATTGTAATATTTCTGAGGCAATCCTAATTTTTATGTATATTTATTTCTACAATATATAGATTTAATTTGCAAAAGTTTTATAAATTTATCATAGACTTTGTCAAAGCGATAATCATGAAAATCTGTAGCTGCTTTCACATAACTCATTTATTTGCCATAATATAATTTACTGAAGTTGCCATCTGTTTTTTTTTTTTTTAAACTAAATTATCTCTGTTACAAAATAACATCTAAATTAGGTATGTATAAATTGGAAACAAAAAATCTTGATAAATTTATAAATTTAAGTGGCTTTTCAAATGTAAACGAATTTTAAAAATTCCTTTTATTTCAATAAAATATTGAATTTAAAGTTCTGGATAGTAAAAAAAAATTTTGAAAATGCACACTCTGGTATGATATTTAAGACTAATAATTGGTTTAAAAATGATATTTTGATTTTCATAATTTAGGAAATTATATATTTTGTTTAAATTTTTATCCATTGTTGAACAAATAATATTTATGATTTTTTGACACTAGGTTAAGAACCTATTAAGTATTAATATTTTAGAATGTTTAAATATTAATATTTTAGAATGTTTAAATATTATATTTTTATTTATTCTTGTTTAAATATTAATACATTAAGTAAAAATTAATAAACTTAAAAAATAAAAATATATAAGGATTTTTTGGTGTTTTTAAATAATATTTCAAAAGTGAAATATTAATATAAAATTTTTTAAGCTAATGTGGTGTTGCATTTTTTTTTTCTTCCCATTTTGTGAATGATTATATTTATATTATTTCAAAATATACTTTTGAGGCAATTAAATGGATTTTAAAACTGAATGAACCCTTTTTATTATATTCATAGTTTTATTGAAAAATAATGGGAAACCAAAGTATGTATTTTTAAAGAAATTTTCTAGAAATTTCTTTAAAAAGTAAATTTTAAAGTTCCTTTTAAAAGTAAATATTTTAATTTTTTTTTTTTTTCATATTTTTCTTCTGTTTTAAATAATGTCCCAAATTCTTCAATTATTAATTTCTGTGATCAGAAGTTAATAAAATTTCTACTCTCTAATTAAAATAATTTTTGATTTTAATAATTTCTGTTCTTTATTATTGTGGTTGTTAATTTAAATTAATAAAATAATTGCTGAAACAAGAGAATTCAGTCTTTCTTAAATTATTTTGTTCCTCGTGAAATCTATAACATTACTCTTGATCAAATCTGAAATGTTCTAAAATTTATCTTAAAAAAATCATGATATCTAACATTTTTCTATTAGCTTACTAAAGATAAACTAATACCACCTTGAAAATCAATCTTATCATTTGACACAATTTGAAATTATCATGGGTTTGGTTATAAAGGGATAAAAATGTTTTCCTGAATTATTTTCAAAAGGAAAATTGTTTTCTATGCTGGCAAATGTGGTAAATATTTTTTCTATGATCTTAAGTATTTTTATCATTTTAAAATTCATTTTCAACCAAAAAAAAAAAAAAAAAAAAAAAAAAAATATCAAACTATAATTTATTGTAATGACAAAGATTAGTTTTTGGTCTTTGAATGTGTACCTTCTGTATTTTTCTTTTTTTATGAGCATAGTCAGTGGTATTATCTTTAAGTAGTTACTTTATTTATCCTTTTTTTATAAACATTTTTTCCCATAATAGGAATATCGAGAATTAAGAGAAGAATTAATAAAACTTAAGGGTGAAAAGAAACCACTAAAAGAAGAAGAAAATAAATTAACAAATATAATTACCAAAATAGATGAAGAAATAGCTGAAAAATCAAGATTTGCAAACAGAGTTGCAGAGGAAATGGAAGAATTAGTGAGTACTGCAATTAAATTTTATATTGTTTAATTTTCATTTATTATACTTTAAATTATTATAAAATTATTAAAATTTTAGCAATTATTTTTTTAAGAATTTATAAATTTGATAATAGAAAAGGTTTCTTTTCATATATTTTTTTCTGTAAAAGATAATTTCTTCTGAAGTTTTTATGCACAAATAAAATTTTAATATTTTAATCATTTTTATAAAAATTCTATACTTTTTGTAGTAATTAATTTAATTTTATATTACATTCAATAAATTTAGTAGAAATATGTGATGTCCTAAATGTCAATATATCCTGACACCACCTGCACATATCCTTGAGTGCCTGGAATTGTCTCTTGAAAACATACACAAGTCTCCTATGCTTGTTTTTGATTTTCTAAAAGTAAATGAACTTGTGGGCCTCGTTTAGTATATTCCTAGGTATAGATGTAACAACAACAGTAGAAATATGTGGTAGTATCTCAATACTATTTATGAACAAATTTCCAATTTTTGTATTGATATAGGAAATGTTATCCAGATAGTAAAAACTTAATGCCACACATACAGTTAGGCTACAGAAGAGGCCATTGATCAAGTTCTATTTTCCTGCCAAAATATTAAAGATGCTTAAAATATCAAGCCTATACAATCAAACAATTCCATTTCTCTTAGATCTCACAAAGGCATTCAACAGAGTCTGAAAATACAAGTTGTTAAGCAAATTACAAGATACTTTTAGTGTTTATGGAAACACCTTAGCATGGATCTCGGATTTTCTATATCACAGATCCATTCCAGTAAAATTCAGTAAAGCCTTTTCCGACCATGTCAAACTTGATCAGGGATTGTTGACAAGGATTTTTTAAAAATCATTGTCAACATTTTTTATATTTGTATTGATTATTATTATATTTTACAGAAAGTAAAACTTGATGAATATCAGAATAACATTGCAAGAAAAGCAAGTGAACTAGAATCTCTTCATGAACAGGTAAACAGATTTTATAATTACATATAAAAAGGACCAATTTTTTAGTATTGCTTATTTTTTAATGTTATTAAAATGTATTTTTCTATGTATAATGTTAGAGTAAAATAGTTATGATCTGTATTTTATCCCAGTTTTATTATTAAAATACAAATATATAATTTCTTACAAATCAATATGCTATTCAGTCTGTTAATGATTTCTAAATGAATAAGAATTCAATTACTCTCACAGAAAATTAATTTGTACTTTATCACATTCATTATTATAAATAAAGTTTTCAATGCACTATTTTCTTTCAAAATCTTCACACTTACTGAGTAATAAAAATTAATTATATTTTTTAATTTTTTTATTACAAATTTAATTTTTTTATTGTTTTTAATAAAATAGAATTTTTTTTATTAGTAGCTGAGAATAATTCAGAATGCTTAAACAATATTGCTATTTCAGTTTAATTTTTATTATTTAAAGTATGCCTTTATTTTTGTTATTACTTTCTTGTGTGATGGTTAGTGGAAAGATAAAATTCTCAACATAAAATACTACAAATATATAATAAATAAAATATGATTAGTATATTACTCAAAGTGTAATATAAAATTTATAATATACATTTAGTCTTACTTTCTTTCATCAATGGTAGTACACACAGTAAGGCTTTAATTTATCATTTATTATGTATTATGCATCATTAAATGAAGAATACTAAATTTTTACATTAAGTATGTAAGCATTTTTATATATAATAGTTTTTTCTGTTTGCTTATTTAATCATCAATCACTTAGTTTGTAGTATCCATGTCACAGATAATTAGAATTATTGAGATCCATATATTCATGAATCAATTGTTGAATCCGATTTTAAGAGTATGTGATTTCAATTTTAAAAAGCAGAATATTTAATGTTTTAATTTTGTATATCAATAGTATAATTTTATTATTAGATTATTAATGATTTTGATGGCTTAGTTTTGACTTTGTATTTAGAAAATTTAAATTGTAGCCCTTTTTAAAGTACCATATTTTTAATTCAATTGTAAATTCAAGTGCATAAATAAATTCAATAACAAGTAGATAATTTTTTATAACTATGCAATCACTTGAAATTTAATGAATTTTATGTCATGATTAATGTGCTTGAATAGTTATTATACTTAGAACAAACAACATGATCACAAATTTTAAAACTTATAAACAAGAGTCAAATTTATTTGTTCTGTATTTTTTATATACCAATTTTATTATCTACATTTACATACTATCAATAAAAAATAACAAATGTTTTTATAATTTTTTGGTGTACTCATGTGTAAAATTTCTTTGATTCAACAACTCATTTTGAGTTTACTTAAGATATTTATGTTGCTTAAACCTCTAATTTATATGCATATACACATTAATTTATATAGATTGCAATGTTTTTAACTTAAAAAGCACTTCCAAAAATGATATAATTAATTAAAACACTTATATTTTTAAAAAATTTCAATTTATAATATCTGCCAATAAATGGGAACAAAACTAAAATGAGGTTTTTTTTTTTATGTATGTGTAAGAGATAGTTAGTTAATTGTTCTTTTCTTTGTGAAAAAGAGGAATCAGATATATAATATTTAAATTAGTAAAACAATAATCTTTATTGCCAGTATTTAATCTGAGTTTATATTTAGTCAAAATTCTTTTATATGTTTTTATAAATAATGTTATTCTCTTTTCTTTTATGTTTTTATATTGTTTTATATTAAATCTATTTACTTTTGTTATTTAGACAGTTTTTTTTATTTATGTATAATTTTCTTTTGTAAATGACAAGAATTAATTTCAATTACCTTGTGCACTTTCAGATTTTCCTGCATAAATATTCCTTTTTATAATAAATTTTATTTCCACTTGAGGCATGGGTGTCATAGTGGTTCAAAATCCACTTTAAATTGTAACTCGTTGTCTAGTTAGTCTTCATGTGAAAAAAATGACTGTTAAGTGACATTAAAACTTATGCTTTTCTGGAAAGCAAAAAGGAAATAATACTTTGGAACTTAAAAATTTGCTTGCAGATAAAGCAACGAAAACATTTTGTTGCATTTAATCTAGACGAAATTATAATTTTACTAAATTTTTTGAAGAGGAGGATGTTGAATTCTCTTCTTCAAATTCACCATTAAGTATTGCATAATAAATAAATTCCATATAATTGAATGCATAATCTCATTCAACATATTTCATAAATACTTATTTATACAGTATCAAACATCACTGTGTTTTGAATACCAAAATTAAATTATTTTCTCTTGAAACTCTATTTGTATTGTAGAAAAAGTCTTCTTTTTCAAACATGTTTTCATTTTAAATCTATCAGTGAGTATAGTAAAAGCAAATTTCTGTTTTAATAAAAAGATTGAAAATACATCATTTAGGAATGTACATGAAGTTCATCTGGACAGATTCGGTTTTACATTGTTTTAAAATATGTGATACTAGTTTTACTCATATATGATTAGTTCTGTGTTATAAGGTTTAATTATCCTCTCAGACATTGATGTTTGTTATAGTTCTAAGTCCACTTTAAATCTTGATTTATTTACCCTTGTGTGAAAAAATATCTAGAGCAACAATATGACTAAATCAAGTATTATTATTTTTTTGGCATAATTTCTTCTAAAATACATAAGATATTATATATCATTTAAGGAATTTAAATGAACTTTAAAAAAATGGCAGCAAAACTATATTTCTTTTAATTAAAATCTTGAAAAATTATAAGTGTTGTTATTATTTAGTCCTATTTTCTATTCAATTTTCTTGAAATTTCAATGATTCTTACATATTTTAAATTATTTTTATAAATAAAAAGTATGCAAAGTTGTAATATACAACTTTGCATACATTTTATTTATAAAGTATAATTAATAAACAGAAGCTGGTGATGGTGTAGTGGTATCGTTTCAGGCTCCCAACACACTGGTCCAAGTTTCTATTTTCAGGTTACGCAAGGTCGACTTAGCCTTTCATCTCTTCAGTTGGTCGATAAAACTGAGTACCAAACGTGATTGAGAATTTAACACTGGGGATTTCGCATTATGCTGACCATCTATGCTTTGCATCCCAGAACCCCCAATCAAGGAAACAGATGTGGGCACTGTAGGCCTTGCCCCCCCTCCCAATGGGTTGCCATGTAGCTTGTAGCTTTTTTCTTTCCTCTTCTCTTTTATTAAATAATAAAAGAGCAGTAAAGGGTAAAAAAGAGCTTTTACAATTTTGCTTTTTGTAATTTTTACATTGTAAAAATACAAATTTCCTTAGAAATTTTTTAATTGTATTTTTTAAGCATTTGAGGGAGTCAGGTAACATTGAATTTTCATTGACAAAATAAATGTTCCCTAGATTAACTTTGATCATGAAGTTGACGTTTATTTATTTTTGTTAGTTTTTCTTAACAGTTTTCATCGCACTGATTTGCATACTTGCAATGAATCCCTATTTTGTGTTTACTGTCACATCTTCACTTACAATTATTAATTTTGTGAAGCTGAAATTTGCTTGCTTCAGAGTTATTTATAAAGAAATTTTTTTTTTTTTTTTTTTTTTTTTTTTTGTTCGTTCTAAAATTTTTCATTAAAATTTATTTTATATTTTATTGCCTATTAATAGCTTTAGTAAAAATATTCTCAAATGTATTTAAAATATTTAAATTGAATTCTAGGTATTCTTTACAACAATATTTTCTTCAATAAAATTTTTTATAAATATCCAGTTGAAATTACTTTATATTCTTTATAATTAAAACATACATTCAGTTTTGTATTATAGGATAGTTTTGTATCATTAATATAGTTTCTCTAAAAACCTTTTAAAGTATTATTACATGAGACCTGAGTTACTTTAGAAGCATTTTTTCTATCCTATGATAATATGAACTTGTAATCATTTCATATTGAAGTGTCTTATTCTTTTAAAACTAATTCGTGTAAAACATTAAAAAAAATATAATTATATGGATCCTTATGTAAACTTTTTTAGCTTACTCATATAAATGTATGCTTATTGATAGTTTTATTTTATGATCCATATTCGGTAATTTGTTTGAAGTATTTAAAAGCCTTAGTCTATCTTTGGAAATCTTCAATCTTTCAATTTGTTCTCTTTGTCATTTTCAGTCTGATCATGCCAAAATTCACTACCACAATCGAATAGAAGAAAAAAAGAATCAGAAAATAAGGTATGCAATAATATACATGAAATATTACTATTTTTATGCCTTGTTTTGTTATTTTGCTTATAATCAGTATTTTAGTTTCCTATATTTCAAAGAATGTAGTTTTTGTTTAATTATTTTCTTAATTTATGCATTTCATTTCATTTTTTAAAATAAATCAGAACTCATTGAATTCATTATATATCTCAAGGTCCAATGTTTTAAAAACTTCAAAAATGCTTGTAAAAAGTTTTTCAATTGCTTGAAAACCTTATAAAAATGTCAGAATATGTTTAAAATTCATAATTTTTATTTAGAAACATGAAAATTTTCATTGTAGAAGTTTTTATTTTTGATTTTATATTAAAACATTATTTAATAATGGAATAATGCTTCATCTGAATCATGATTTTTTTCCATTTATTATAGCATTTTTGTACTGAGGACAAAAAAAGGTGTATTCTCTTTCTCAGCTCATACAACTATTTAATATTTGAAAAATTTTCTACATAATTGCTGGCGAATGTTTTTTCCTAATAATGCATGGTTTAAAAATTGTGAATACAAAAATATGGCCACAACAAAAAAAAAAAAAAAAAAAAAAAAAACATGTAGTGTTCTGCTTAATATTAATAGTTATAAAATTTCAGAATTGTGTCAGTGGATAAAAGTACTTTGAAATGTCATGCAAAAAGTTGTTGCAAAATTAATTTAATGTCACTTTACACCATCTCAATTTACATCAAGTAAAACTTTAATGAACTAGAAATTCATCAAAAAGAATTCATTGTCTAATTCTATCAATGCAGTTACTTGTTGAATCTTCTGTATTGAATGTTGGCATTTTTGAATTTCAAGTTGTTAAGAACATTACTTTAGATGCCAAAACTATATATATTCACAAGAATCAAGATTCTAATAACAAATGAGAGCATTCATTACCTTGCTGAATTTAAAAGCAAAAGTTTCATATTGCAACAAAATTTTCATGCAGGCTGAAAGAAAATATTTTATTCAATATTTGAAATAGCATCTTACTTAAAATCTCATACTAGACAATTTTTATTTTATCATTTAATGAAAATTTTAATGTTGTGAACATGAAAAGTATATGGATAATCATGTTATTTTGAGTGAGAACAAAGTAAGTTCTCTTTATTTTAATTTCTATATTTTGGGGGCACATTAAATCATTTGATATACTTGTTGAGTTCATATCTGCCATAGCAGAACTGGAATTTTTTAAAACTATACCTGACTATAAAAAATTGTGTGGTAACTTGTAAATGTAATATTGTAACTTATCTATTGCACAAAACCCATAATGTATAATGTTTCTAATACTGGTTTTTCTACTATAAACTTGGAATGGTAAGGTTTTTCATTGCATAATTTTATTTATTTAAAAATTCACTGCTCGTAAAAAGAATTTCTTAAAAGAATCAGTTTGAGTGCTGCCAAAACAATTTCAGTTGCATTTCAGATGATTTAAAAATTACCAATAATTATGGAAGCTGCTATTATTATTGAATAATTAGATTGACAAAGCAGTCTTGTTTTTTCTGATTGAAGTTTTAGAATATTATCTAATGATTTCATTCCTGCTTATTCTTGCAACATATTTTATTTTAACAATATTTTATTTTTTGGGCTTCCTGGAGCAAACCTGTCAGCTTTTAGTCTGATTTCCAATGGAAAATATTACTTTTAGGGGCTCATTACAGCTTTGTGTCACAAAATAGATAGATGCTATAATCAAAAGTTCAAAAAGAAGTATAAGAATTTATTTTAAGTCAGCCTAAGACAAATTTTTATATGACAATAGATGACAGGGGGGAAAAAATATGGAAAAGGAAAAATATTGTAACTTGTTATTTTTCATTTTGATTTTTCTAAAAATTTTTGCATGAAACTCAAGAATCACGGAATTTTTTTCTTTTCTAAAGATAGTGTATGTCAGTAAATATACAAATTAATGAAAAGTAGTTGAAGTGTTATTTCTCAGTGATACTTGCCCATATGATGCATTTATTCAGGAAATGTGTAAAGTTATCTCTGCAATGATTTTGTAAGCTGCCAAAAAACTATATCCATTTGCTATAAAATATTGAAAAACACTTGTAAGAATAAATAATATAATGCATTTCAATTAATGCTTGGCTAAGACTTACTTAGTTTTAGGCATACATCAGTTGCAGATTTAGTATCAGCCAGAAACTTGAAATTAAGTCTGTGAATTAAAATAGATTGTGCAAGGATTTGCATCTGATTATATTAATTCAATTACAGTAGCAATTTTTATGATATTAGATTAATGCAGTCTCCATCCATATTTATAATGCTAAACGAAAATTCATAACATATTTAGAAGATGATTGTTATCAGCACAATAATTTATTAACTTAAACTGAAATTTATGTTTCTAAATATTACAGTTTATGTTTCTAAATATTTTTTATTCTTGGCAATCAACAATAAACAAATAATTTCTATTGTAAATGTACAGTAAGAATTATTCAACGAGTATATTGATTTTTGCAATTAGAATAATTTTATTTTTGGAAAATGTGACTCCCATATATTTAGATTACAAAATTAAAATCTTTTCATTGCTAATTTAGATATAGAAAAAATAAATCTTTAATTATAAATCTTAATTTGTTTTAGTTAGAATAATATAATCCTTAAAAATTCTATTGAATTTAAAAATACTGTATCTAATACTATCATATCATGAAGACATGATATAAATAAGATACGAGTTTTAACAAATCTGGAAATTCATTGTATCATTAAGAAGTCTTTAAATACTCCCAGAAAAAAATTTCAATTTGTATAGCATGTATTTGAACTTAACGTTTTTCATTTTATAATCAGTTCACCATCATGATAGAATAATTGTTTTACATTTTGTTTATAATCTGTAAAGTATGAATTAATCATAATAGAATAGCTGTTTTTTTTTTTTTTTTAAAACTTTTATTAATATATTTTATTCATATGAAAATTTACTAAAAAATTCCTTCATTCTCCTTCTAATAAATTTAACTTAATTTTTTAATGTGCTGTTATTTTAGTTAAAATATAAGTGCAATGGCTTTACATTTAAAAATTATGCAACATGTATAATTTTTATTCCATCCAAGTGTTATTATTTCATTGCATGCAAGTAAACATAAATTATATTTGCTTCCATTAAAAAATCTCTAAAATAAATTTTAATTTAAATTTTTTAATATAAATTATACTTTAGAATATATGTTGGATCTGCAGTCAGATATTTATTCTTTGAAGTAATAAAGATTGCATATATTAATCTTCGAGACCAAATAAATCTGTATACAAATCTTATTAGATTTATCATATTGTATTATAATGATTACTTACCATTAATAAAAAATAGAGAAAGAGAGACTCTACTTTCAGAAGGAAAAAGTACTCAGAAAATATGACTCAGTGAAAGGATATAAGAGATGGAGAATTGTGTTTAACTGTGAAATATGTAGAAGGCGCAAACAGCCTAGTATTGTTGAGCCACCAATTTTTATTATATGTAATGAATTGGATACCTTTTTAGATACTTAAAATTTCACCCTATCAAAAAAAGGCCTTTGTAAATGTAAAGGATCATGGAAAACTTTATACAAGATGGATAGACTGTGTTGATGTATCTCTAGATTTTAAAAATCAATGTCTGTCTGTAATGAATGTAATCATATTTGTCAAAACAAGCTTGATGAGATGACCTAGGTTTACTATATGTTATAGAGCTACTTAATAGGAAGAACCTATTTATTAAAATTTGTTTTGCATTGCATAATCTTAAAGGGTATTTGGAAATAAATACTTGCAGCATTTTTTTTAAAGAAAGTAAGAACACTTCATTTGGGGAATCAATACACAGTTATAACCAGTATCTATTTATTAGTTTCTAGATTAAGAATTTACTTTAAATGAAATTGACTAGAAGAAAATTGAAATTGAGCTTTGCAGTTGGAAGCTATAGTTGAAGAAGAGGAACACAGTAATTTTTTTGGAACAAAATTGGCAAAATTAAAACTTGATTAGGCATATTCAAAGAAAAAGAAATTTGAAATTTTATTGATTCTCTGAATGCATTAGATTTTTATGTTCCACTTATAAACTGCTAAGGCTTTATGAAAATATATAATTGTTCTGAATTAGTTAGGAAAATATCCTTAACTTCAAGATATTTTCTATGACTTTTCACGTAATTATTAAAATGTATCGAAGCCTGTGATTTTGATTTTAAAAATAAATTGAATTTTCCAACCTTTAACCTTACCTCATAAGTCATGTTAATAAATTTTCAAGATCCATTTTAAGCTAAAGCTGTAGGTCAAACTAGTCTGCATTAAAAATAAACAAACCATCAATAAAGAAAATGTGGAACTCATGTTTCCTGTATTTTATTTCTTTGGGGGGGGGGAATAAAAAAACGTTTCCATTAAAAAAAATTTTATTTTGTTTAATAAAAAGTTCTATTTTACATTTTAAGTACTTTATTATTTTATTAAATCTGTTGATGTAGGATATACAATTTTATATATAGTTCTATTGCAAAAATGTATTGTATTTCATAAACTTTTTATGGAGTGTTTTCAAACTTGAACATGATATTTACATATTTATTTTCAATTAGCTTATTTTTATTTTAGGCTAGTTGAATTAGAAAGACAAATAAAAGCTATACTAGAGTTGCACAAGCAAAACTCGGTATTGAAGCCTGGAATAGAGGTATATATATATATATATATATATATATCATTTAATGTATTTATTTGATGTCATTAGCTAGTAATAGAATATATAAATAATTTTATTTCACAATCTTAAGTTCTTGTTATGCCTCCAGTTACCTCCTTATTTCCCTATTTTTCTACAGATTCGGTGTAAGGCATCTTCTTACTTACCTCTGTTGTTTCATAACATAAAATTATCATTGAAAACAAATTAAGTTTTCAAAATAATAATAAAATTTTTGAATGATGAATAATAATTGGACTCTTGACCGTGTGCAAATCCAAATTAATTGCAACTCGTTAGTTACATACTTATGACAACTGCATAATTAAATAGAATGAGAGAAACTTACTAGTTAAGACATATTATATCAATAATATCTTCTCAAGAACATAAACTAATCTTTAATTTATTTATTACATATCAATGAAAAATATCACATGATCAATGTTAAAATTTAACTAAAAATACATATTTTGTTAAATTTTTATAGGAAATGAACTTTAAATTAAAATAGAAAGTTAATTTATTTTCTTTCATTTAAAAAAAAAAAGTTGATCACTAAAAAACTGCAGTGTTGAATAGAAGTTAGATCATCTCTTTTTTTCACTTGTTAAGCCTAAATGATTATCTGATTTCTAGAATGACTTTAAGCATATTTGATAATTTTTTAGCTGTCGCATGATGTAAAATCAACTAAAATTACTATTATTCAAGTACACTATTTTAAATTTTAACAGAACTTACAAAAATCCTCATTTAATTATATATATTTTATTACATTAGATTATGATGTAAGCTTTTGAAAAGTTACTGATTTCAGGATGCTTAACTGAAACTTTATTACAAATTTTAAATAAAATTTCAAAATCTTGTCATTGTGAGATAGTTATTATGAAAGATTTTATCACAGTTAAGGAATGTTATATTTGCCATTTGAGTAAAAATGATATTAAAGTATTATTTTTATTGATTTAGCCAACAATATCATTGAAAATGTAACTTCCAGTTCCATTCTAAAAATTTAAAATTTAATATATTACAAGGGACATGTTTTTCAAGGAATATTGGAGTTTTACATAATAATTTTCTTAACTTTTTCGATCTAACATATTTAAGAAACTTTTTTGCTATTTTTATCTAATTGATAAAAAGGTGAAAAATTTTAACATTTTAAATTATAAAAGTTATATGAAATTTAATGATATAAAAATTCAGTAAAAATATCATTAAGAAGTCTGCAGATTTCATAGAAATGTAAAATAGTTAGGCAAAATTAATGATTGATTTGGTCTGAAATCAGTCAGTTAATTGTTTTGAGTTTGAAATGCAATGTACATTTTATAAAATTGAAAAATATTTACTGAATAAGTGGTATATTTACTATAAGATATATATTTATATATCATGCAATTTTATGGAACAATTTATCAAAATTAAGAGAAAAATATACTTATTTAAAAAATAACATTTTTATTATGATGAACTGCAATCAATTATATTCCTATAAAATATTTCATAGTAAGTATGTATTAAGTATATTTTATTGAGAGTTACTGATATTGAGAATTTTGGATAATATTTAAAAATTATTTATATTTAACTCAATGATTCAACTTATTGGGAAAATATTTCTAAAGAAATATATATTTTCTCTTGAAATGAGTTTTATTGGTTTTAAAAATTAAATATTTGGCTTAGAAACTTTTTATACTGTAAAAATGCTTGCTTTGTATTTTGAAAAGTCTGTGTTGAAATGTAACATTTTTTTAATTTGCATGAAGGCGAAGTAAGAACTAGAAATATTGTACTTAATTTACTTGTTTATGTGCAATTAACTTTTAGCATATTATATTTTAAATTGTGTTAGGAATCATAATTCCTTGATGTAAGTTATTTTAGTTATTCATTGTGGTTGGAACAAAAATCTTGAAACATAAAAATATACTGATATATAAAATGAAAAAAAAAATAATAATAATTAAATTGAAATAAGCAAAACAAAAGTGGTTTCATAGAAAATTTTAATTGATATTAAATCTGTATCTGTGAGAATAACCTGTGTTTCAAATATCTGTTATTTTATGTCTTTTTTCTACCAGAGCGAAATTCTTGAATTTTTACCTTAAATATTAGCTTTTGTCCAGAAATCAATTTATCTAACAAATATTCTTTATTTATAAAGATTTTATATTTTATGCTAATTATCTTGTTGTATTACACTACTGCCAATTTTTATAGGTATTATATATCAGTGGAAAATTTCAAGTTTGTGTGTATGGTGTTGATTCTTAATTTTGCAATATTTTATTTTTATCAATTATTAATTTCATCCTTCAATTTTTAACACAGTTTTCATACTAGTGGAAAAAGTTATTTTTATAACTAAATATATGGATGCATCTATTTTTATAGATGCAGTTATTTGTAAATTGATAGATATTTCAATGCTTGCTAAAATTGAAATACCTTTTTTTTATTGACAATGCAAATATTTTTTTATTATTTATTTGTATTTATAATTAAAGTATTAGTCTTAACTACCACTTACAAAAAAATTTTCTATTCAAATTGCTAATTTCAAGTTTTTTTTTTAAATTGTTACCTTAGATAAATAATTTATTTCAAAATTTTTTCAATACTTTTTATATTTTATTAATTTTAATTTATGTGTATAATGCATCATACAATATTTTTTGTGAGATTAATCAATTTGAATTAATTATTCACTGTCAATCTGGAAAGTCATGAGCTAATTCAAGATTTTGATAATTTTGAAACATGAAAAAGAATGAGAAATATACTTGTTGTTGTAATAATATTCAAAGTAATTTGAAAAACTGATGTGCTGTTCAGCTTTTTTTTTTCCCCTCAGTTAATTAAAATCTTTTGAAAAGATTTTTTTTTTTTTTTTTGCAACTATATTTAAACTGATCTCCAATATTTATATTCTTATCTTCAGACATATTAATTAAGCATTAGCTTTCATGTTTTTAGTGTTGATTGCCTAGTACTTATTATATGATAATACTTGTCATTTTTTTTCAGGAAAAAGATAGAAATGTTATAATTGAATTGGAAAAAATAAAAACTGCCATAAGTGCTCTTGGTCCTGATCAATCTTATGCATTTCTGGAACGCAATCGGTTAGATTATAGTATTAAAGGTATAATTATTTTAGCTTTTTGTTTTTCATTAATCTTTTGTAATTCCTTGCTTTTTAAGATACATTAAATGGAAAAAGACAAGCAAAATTTAAAAAAAAAATATTTTCTTATTGATATGAATTTAATTTTAATGTAATTTCATTGATTTTTAAAATCAACTTTAAATTTTAAAAGTTGATGCAATCAATTTTAAAATCAACAACTAAGTCTTCAAGGGTATATAAATTTGGTAAATCAGCATATGTTATACTTTTATTATTAGTTTTAATATTTTCAATCACTAATTGTAATTTGTTCTTAACAAAATTTTCAGTTTCTTAACTATTGTAAAATTATGGTGTATTTTTGATATCAGAAGTTTTATATCTTTTCAAGATCAGGTAACTGTTTATTTTACTTGTGGGTAAAAACATTTTGCATCAATTTTGAAGTCCTAACAACATTGCAGAATTTCTATTTTATTGTTAATTCTATTGTATTTTATTATCAAAACGTTATAAAAATATTGTTTTTTAACAGTGATTCAGAGTGCGAAGTAAAATATTTCAATAGATAATGTGCTTAATTTTTATTTAATAATATTAAAAAATTAAGTCTATCTCAAGATTTTATTGTTTAAAATTAAAAAGGTCATATCTTAAATCTTTATATTATATACTATTAAGATGTCACTAAGAATAGTTTAAAAATCTTTTTCAATTTAAAAAATCCTTTTTTAATTTTTAAGTTTTGAAAATACATTATTATGTTTTATGTAAGAAATAAACACAATAATATCATTTTTATGGAGTTCTATCATGTCATCCATAAGAGTTTTTGCTGATTTTAACTTACATATTTGTATTTTGTTGATAGCTTGAGCTTTCTGGATGACCTAATACATTTAATGTTAGTGTTAACAATATTTATATTTTGCTATTATCTCAAATTAAGAATTTACATTGTTTAGTATCGGAAAAAAAAATAGTTTTTACAGCAGTTTAAAAAATTTTGTTTTATACTTATAAATTATTGATTAATACTTATAAATATTGATAAATAATTGTTTTAATTGCTCTAAATTTTATTAACCAAACCTATGAATGATCTGAAACCTTTATAACTACAATATAAACAATGAGGGATTGACAAGTCCTAGTTTTTCATGTAAACAATTGTTATATTTTACATCTTAATATTAAGCATTAAAATAAAAAAAAACTTTGATAATGACTGAAATTGCTGTTGACCACATGCTTGTTGTGGGTATTATCATTATTGACCATCAAATATTTCCTATTGTCTTCTGTTGAAGTGTCCAGTAAGTTTAAGTCACTCAAGTTCTTATTGAATCCTCGTCTGATATAGTTTTTGCATATATCATTGCTTTCCAAAGAGTAAATTTTGATACAAAAGTTGTTCTTAGAACAGTTTATTTTTAAAAGTGATTGTATTATCAAAACAAGAAAATGGACCTTTTGTTACAAAAATGTGCTGCAAAGTAATAAGAAATATTAAGATCATACCTATCTATAACTATGACTGTTCTACATTTTGCGTAGAAAAAATTAATTGAAAAATGGCTTTTTCACTAAACTGAAAAATATTTTCCCCCAGTTATATTTAGTTACTAGTATTTTATTTTTTATCAAAGTACTTAAATATAAAAATCTAATACAAAAATAAAAATATGAGTGAAATATTTACTTTAATAAAATTTTCATTAATTGCAACAAGAACCATTACAAAATATCACAAAATGTTTTTGTCATCAAAAAGTAAGAAAAGAAATTAAAATATTCATAAGAAATTCAGTTTGAAATAATTGACTTTTAAATTCCAATAATACTACACATTTTTCATGAACAAAATGTTTCTAAATCTAATTAAGTACTCTAAGTTCTTTTCATAAAATCCAAGCATATTTTCATCCCATTTGTACAGAATTTTTTTAGAAACTAAATTCTTTTAGCAATAAGCGAAAGATTTCTAATTTTTTTACCCTTCTTTCTACCATTCATAGCATTCATTGTTTTTTCCTGAATTGACTTTCTTTTCATGTGAAACTATAAATTTATTCAAACTGTAAGCATGAAATTTCATCTCATGTCAACTTTAACATAATAGTTCTTTTAGGAAGATCATAAATTCTTTGATACTTTTTCTAATATATTTTTTAAAAAAAATGTTTCAGTACTACCTTAATTTACAATTTTTAATAAAAACTTTCTTTTCTTTATCCTCATACAAAAATAGCTTGTAATCTTTGCACGGAATCTTATATTATTAATCAAAATGTAAATGAATAAAAATATAAAAAATAATTTCACTACGGAATCTTATATTATTAATCAAAAAGTAAATGAATAAAAATATAAAA